>SJXQ01002816.1:239592-262905 GCA_006408695.1 Aepyceros melampus | reverse complement strand
GCAGGGTGGGGAGGGGTGTGAGGGGGGTGGGCGGGTTGAGCTGTGGTGTGACAGGTGGTGGCCGCGCAGATGCGGGGGGGATGGTGGGGGGGTGAAACTCACTAGGGTAGGGTGGCTGGAGGAAATTTAAGTGCTGTGATAAACTGGGCAGCCGGCTCGGCTCTCTGTTTACACCGCCCTATCCCCATTCCCTACACTTCCAGTTAAGGCTGTTACACCCAAAGCAGTTGGGGGAAAAAGGGGGGCCGGGAGAAGAGCTGAGGGTGATGAGATGTTGGTGGGACTAAGGGTGCAGGGGGACAGGAAACAGGAGCTGCAGATCTTAGCCGCTGAGCCCTCTGGAATTCAAGAGACCCGGGGGAGGATCCCAGACTTCCTTCTGGACTTGGGAGAGGGGGCTTGAGTGGGATTTATGTAAATCTCAGAGGATGCAATTATTTAGGATGCTGTCTATGTAGGAAGAAAACCATTTGCTCTGTTTCCTTCCAGTATTTTTTTCTTTGAGTTTTTAAAATGAAGTTAATCTTGTTGTATATAGTATAGGAGAGGAAAAGAATTTTCCCTTTACCCTTCTAGGTTCTTGGCTGGATCCCCCTCTAATAAGAGAGGGATTAACGGGACAAAAACAAACAAGTGTAATTACACGGACCCCTCCTGAAGACCTGGGAGAGACCCAGGAAAACTGAGTAACTGCCGGAAACGGCCCAAGTCACCACCCCAAATACCATCTCCAGCTAAAGACAAAAGAAGACGTTGGGTGGTGTGGGGAGACTGGTTCTGGGAGGTTCCCAGGAGGAGCAGGGTAAACAAGGGAAAGTTTGTTATGCAGATATAAGTTGTTGTCTTCCCATTGATAAGAGTTTCTAGAGAGAGTCTGCTAGTCTTCCTGGTTCAGAGGGGAGACTCCCTCACAAATGGAGATTTTCCTTATAAATGTAAGCTATGTCTCTTAGGTGCCAAAGAGGCGTGTTTGGAGTGGGGCAATTTGCCCTCCTTCTATGATCATTTTTCTTGATGGCTGCATCAGCCCCCAGAGGAGGTGGAAATCCACCAAGGCCTCCACCTACTGCCACAAACAGTCGGACTTGACTTAGCAATTGAATAGCAACAATGCCAAGCAGAGAGCGAGTTTTTGAAATTCAGCTGCCCAGTGCCTCTCAAGCTGTCCTGTTTCTGGAAGGTGGGGCTGTCCTGAATTATTCAAGCTATAGAGGAGGAAAAATAAATTTCCTTCTTCGCCTCTAGGTTTTGTGGTTGAGACCCTCCTTTAGTAAAAGAAAGGTTAACAGAGACCTCCCTGGAAGTCCAGTGAGTGGTTAGGACTCAGTACTTCCATGGCAGAGGGCCTGGATCAGATGCCTGGTTGGGAACTGAGATCCTGAAAGCCAGGTGGCACAGCCAAAAAAAGAGAAAAACGAGCAGAGATTTAGAAGCAAGTGTTACATTCGGAGAGACCCAGGAAAACTGCATAAAACTCCCCCAGAGGGTACCACCTTAAATACCATCTTCAACTAAAGACTAAAGGTGGTCAGGGGACTAGCTAGGGGAGTTGAACCCAGTAAACAGGAGTAGGTTGTTATGCAGAATTAAGTTGGGGCCTTCCCCACTGATAAAAGTTTCTCGTGAATTAGAGCCACCTTTCTCTTCCTGGTAGAGAGAGGGAGACACCGACAGAAAGAGGATTCCTTTGTAAATGTAAGTATCTCCCACAAAAGGGTGAAGTCTACTCTACTTTCAGAGATGCTTAAAGAAGTGGTAGTCAGTTGGCAAGACGCCAGGTGACTATGGTGGATGAGGAAAAGCTTTGTAGGCCAGTTCCTTCAGCTTTTGAAGCGTTGGTTGTGAGACATACAGTCGGGCATTGTCGTGGGGAAGAATTGGGCCCTTTCTGTTGACCAATGCTGAGTGCAGGTGTTGCGGGTTTTGGTGCATTTCATCCATCTGCTGAGCATACTTCTCAGATGTAATGGTTTCGCTGGGGTTGGCTGTAGTGGATCAGACTGGCAGCAGACCACCAAAAAGTGACCGTGACTTTTTTTGGGGTGCAAATTTGGCTTTGGGAAGTGCTTTGGAGCTTCTTCTCAGTCCAATCACTGAGCTGGTCATTGTGGGTTGTTGTATAAAATCCACTTTTTATTGCATGTCAAAATCTGATCGAGATTCTCAGATTCAGAGATTCTCCTGTGTCTGTAGTTTGTCAGGAATAATCAGCTCAAAATGTTTATGCCAAAGAGGCACATTTTGGGGTGGCATATGCTACTCCCCTTCAAAGTCAGGACGAATCTTCCTCTACCTTCCCTACCACCCACTAACTCACATAGGTCAACACATCTGTCACACCCATTGTGAAAGTGTTAGTCGCTCAGGCATGTCTGACTCTGCAACCCTAGGGACTGTATAGCCCTCTAGGATCCTCTGTCCATGGAATTCTCCAGCCAAGAATATAGGAGTGGGTAGCCATTCTCTTTTCCAGGGGATCTTCCTGACCCAGGGATTAAACCCGAGTCTCCTGCGTTGCAGGTGAATTCTTTACTATCTGAGTCACCAAGGAAGCCATACTCATTAGCCAGTGGAAAAGACAGTCCTTTTAAGAAAAAAATGCAAAGCTAGTAAGGCTGAAGGTAGTGGAGACCCCAGGTATAACCCAGGGAGGAAGGCAGGCTTGTGCCATCTAGGTCAAGATTCATTACCTTAATTCCCCTCTCACTCTCTCCTCGTGGATACAGCTCTTGCCCTTGCTGATTGTTTTTGTACTTCAGAGGTATGCATGAGGGTTTTGATTAGCTGAGGAAGCCTGAAGACTTCTATGGAGTGAATTTTGTCCTCCATGACCCACAACCCAGATTCATAAGTTGAAGCCTGTAGGGAAAATATTTTCTCTACCCTCTTAAGTTCTGAAAACTGGGGGTCTGTGAATTAAACTAACAAAAGACAGATTAACAGGGAAAAGATTATTCTTATGCACAGGGGAGTTAACAAAAGAGGTAGCTGGCTGGTTAAATGGTAAAAGCTAGAGGCTTATATACCTAACTTAGTAGGCGAAAGGGGTGGGGGAGAAAAGGCTTTTATGGCAGAATGAATAGTTTCTTTAGGAAAGACAAATGGGTTTTTAGGAGAACAAAGGACAGATAAGAAAGTTTGTGATCATGTTTGTCTATACAGGTCTGTCTCCTTCACGCAGTTAAACTCCCAGGGAGGAGGGATTTAGGGGTAGGTTTTATTTCTCTTCTGGGAGTAGATTCACCCTGGAGAGGGAATTATAGCAGCCTTATTTCCCAGAACTTGCTGCTTTTAGTCTGATAAGGGAAGGCTTCTTTCTGCATCTGTTGATTCCCAGTTACTTTCAGCTCAAAATAATCCTCATACCAAAGTGGTATATTTTGGAGTGGCATATTCTGAACCCTTTTAGGCTCTAACCCCAGGGGCTGTATTTGGAGATAGGGTCTTTAAAGAGAAAATTAAAGTTAAATGAGGTCATATGGGTGGGGCCCTAATCCAATAGTATTATTGTCCTTCTAAAAAGGAGGGAGGGATACCAGAGACCTCCCCTCACCACATGCACTCAGTGAAGAGGTTCCGTGAACTGCAGCAAGGTGGTGGCCACCTGCAATCCAAAGAGAGAGTTCTCATCAGACACCAGTCCTGCCAACACCTCTGAAACTGTGAAAAAATAGATTCTGTTGTTGAAATCACCAGGTCTGTGGTATTTTGTTATGGCAGCCCAAGCAGACCAGGACAAAGAGTAAAATATTGCCTTTAAGAGCCAAAGAGATAGGATTTCCCTGGTGGTACAATGTATAGGAATCCGCTTGCCAGTGCAGGGGACTTGGGTTCAATCCCTGGTCTGGGAAGATCCCACACGCCTTGGAGGAGCTAAGCCCGTGCACCACAACTACTGAGCCTGAGCTTTAGGGCCTGTGAGCCACAACTGAGCCTGGGAACCTGGAACCTGTGCTCTGCAACGAGAGAAGCCATCTCAGTGAGAAGCCTGTGCACCCCGCCAAAGAGGAGCCTCCTCTCATGGTAACTAAAGAAAGCCTGAGTAGCAACCAAAAATTAAAAGAGCCAAGGGCTTCCCAGGTGGCTCAGCGGTAAAGAATCCACCTGCCGATGCAGGAGTTGAGAGTTAAATCCCTGGGTCCTGGTGATCCCCTGGAGGAGGAAATGACAACCCACTCCAGTATTCTTGCCTGGAAAATCCATGGACAAAGGAGCCTGGCAGGCTACAGTTCATGGCGTCGCGAAAGAGTTGGATGGGACTGAGTGACTAAAACAGCAAATAAAAGCCAAGGAGATAAAGTTAAAAAAAAATGGTAGAATTGTTGATTGAAACCGAGCAGGAGCCTCCCAGGTACAAATCATTTCTGTCTTCCCTCCCCTCCTCTTGTTTGTAGGAATCAGTCTTAGGCCTCCTAGACCTTCCTAGACCTTCCGTGAACTCCAGAGGGCAGATTCAAACAGTTGCTCATCAAGGAAGGAAGGGAATGCATAAACAAAAGAGGAGCAATCAAGAAACTATAGTGAAGTGATTAAGACAGGGTCCTGGCTCCTCCTCAAGGGATATACATAACAGCATCTTTGGGTTCTTCTGCAGGAAGTAAAGCCCCACTTAGGTGGAGGATGGTGATTTCAGGCTGATCACCAGACCCTTACTCTCACAGCCAGGGGCTTCCCTAGTGGCTCAGACGGTAAAGAATCTGCCTGCAGTGCGGGAGACTTGGGTTTGGATGCTGGGTTGGGAA
The DNA here is from genome assembly GCA_006408695.1 of Aepyceros melampus. NCBI lineage: Eukaryota > Metazoa > Chordata > Mammalia > Artiodactyla > Bovidae > Aepyceros > Aepyceros melampus. Next base: position 258,163 of record SJXQ01002816.1, on the reverse strand, counting down.
GATCCCCTGGAGAAGGCAATGGCAACCCACTCCAGTATTCTTGCCTGGAGAATCCCAGGGACGGAGGAGCCTGGCGGGCTGCAGTCCATGGGGTCACAAAGAGTCAGACACGACTGAGCGGACATCAGTCACTCACTCACCAGACCCTTGGAGCACCACGCTGTTATCTCACCACCAACCAATGAGAAGAAAATCACACACTTTGCAGCCCTCACTCCGAAAACCACTGGGAATTTCAGGGGGTTTTGAACACGAGCCACTCGTTCTCCTTGCTTGGCCCTGCAATAAGCCTTTCTTTGCTCCATACGACAACATTCTGGTTGTTGGCTTCATACTGCACTGAAAACACGAACTTGCATTTGGTAACAGAACCTGGACCACAAAATGAGATGATGGGGGAAGGACGTACTTTGTGAACATCTAGGGCCAATCCTGGTGAGGTATCTCGATATTTATTGGGAGTTGAAATAACTTCCAACAATCATATATGTGTTTCTAAAAAGTAGGAGTTGCATTCTTTGATGTCCTACCCTCTGTTGGACTTTCTGCCAGAAACCACGTCAACCTGGTTCAAGGTAGAGTGTAACCAGCTGATGAGTCCAAACCTTGGACTCCAGCCTCGCAGCCTCCTGTTCATTCTTTTCACCGAGCTCTGATGGAGCAGTGAGCTGCCAGAGGGCCCTAATCAGATGCATGCTCTCATCTGGAAGTGATTAAAGTCCTAAGGACAGATAGAAGCCATGTTGATAGCATTAATTGGTTCCTTATTTCTGAGTTGGGCCTGCTTCATTGTTTAAGATTCCACTCTAATTTGTTGGGATTTTCTCTTCGGTATTGTAAAAAGCAAACTTATTTTGCTGGATGAGAACAGACCCTTTTAAACTGGGCTTTGAAGTTTGCAGCTTTGTAACGTGTCAGCCTTCTGAAAGCTTCTGCTCTCTTGCCAGCTCGAACCGACCCACAGCCACAATTAGCATATCAAAGAGTCGAGGGGGGGTGTCCTGAAGGGGGCTGCAGAGGTGGGGGGCGCCTGGGCCTACGTTTGGGATGTAAGGAGATATAGGGCCTCGCTAACACGTGCCCTGCTGCCAGGGTGGTTACTCATTTCACCTTTAATTCTATTTCCTCTCCTCTTCTGGCTGTGCGCTTTTGACAATTACACACACACACACACTCCTCCCTGAAGGACAAAAAGGAATCAGAAATGAAAAAAAAAAAAAAAAAAGAAAGGAAAGGGAGGCATTTTAAGGGAGATAAACCCTATTCTCATCCCTTTCTAAAATCCAACAACTCCCACAGATAAATATGTTAAGTATTCAATAGTTATTAAAATAACTAAAGTGCCTAAGTTTTGGCTAATTGCTGGGTTTAAAAAATAAAAACGCTTCAGGAAGGAGGGGGAAGCACTTCAGACTACATTTTACCATTGTTCTGAGGTGCTAATCCAAAGTCACTACAATCCTTGCTGGTCAAGCTGAGCTGTGGACGGTCTGGCTACTCTTCCTAAGAAGGGATGCTAGAACTGCCTAGCAAATCGTCCCCAGGAGAGGAGAGCCTCTGCAGTTTGAACAGAGAGGTTCCCAAGCAGACATGCAGGTGTGGGTGATCTTGCAGACAGATGATGAGAGAGGAGAGAGAACTGAAGGAAACTAAAGACTCCCAAGACAAGGGGTCATGGATATAAAAGGCTATACAGAAATGACAGAAGCGGATCAAAGCAAGATCCCTCTAGTGAGCAAAGTTTATCCTCTAATGAACTGATTTTGAAAGAAAATGATTTGGATTCTTTTCATATCAAAAATATACACAAATGAAATGGGTGAAGAATGTCATAAGGTAGAAACTTCCAATTATAAGATAAATAAACCCTAGGGGTGTAAGGTAGGGCGTGATGACTTTAATGAATAAATCTGTAGAGATCTTAAAAATTCCCATTACAAGAAAAAATTTTAAATATGTGTAGTGATGGATGTTAACGTATTGTGATCATTTTGTCATATATACATACGTATCATGTTGTGTATCTGAAACATACAATACTAGATGTCCCTTATATCTCTGTGAGAAAAGAAAAAAGAAACAGAGAGGGGGAAAATGGATATACAAGGTAAATTTGTTTTCTTGGAAACTAAATTACATGACTTAAAAAAAAAAACCCTAAGGAAGAGTGTAGCAATATATTAATTGCTTCCCAAAGTTTCAACTTTGTTCCTTGAGTTTAAAAAAAAGGAGTCATCAAGAAAATTTATCAAAATATTAATAATACATATGCTTGGATATTATAGATTTTTATACTTAAAAAAACATTTTCCATGGTAGGCTTGTATTAATTTTACACTAAAATGTAACATATTATTAATAAATGTCATGACTACATTTGGAATTTGGGAATGACTGTCTTTCCGTTGCAATGTCTTTCCATTCCATGCAGCCATGAGATTAAAAGACACTTGCTCCTTGGAAGAAAAGCTATGCCCAACCTAGACAGTATATTAAAAAGCAGAGACATTACTTTGTTGACAAAGTCCATTTAGTCAAAGCTATAGTTTTTCCAGTAGTCGTGTATGAATGTGAGATATAAAGAAGGCTGAGTGCCAAAGAATTGATGCTTGAACTGTGGTGCTGGAGAAGACTCTTGAGAGTCCCTTGGGCTGCAAGGAGATCCAACCAGTCAATCCTCAAGGAAATCAGTCCTGAATATTCATTGGAAGGACTGATGCTGAAGCTGAAGTTCCAATACTTTGGCCATCTGATAGGAAGAACTGATCCATTTGATAAGACCCTGATGCTGGGAAAGATTGAAGGCAGGAGGAGAAGGGGATGACAGAGGATGAGATGGTTGGATGGCATCATCAACTCGATGGACATGAGTTTGAGCAAGCTCTGGGAGTTGGTGATGGACAGGGAAGCCTGGCATGCTGCAGTCCATGGGGCGGCAAAGAGTTGGACATGACTGAGAGACTGAACTGAACGGACCATCTTTCCATTAGTATACATGTTATAGTGGGAGAGGGCAAGGGTGGGATGATTTGGGATGATGGCATTGAAACATGTATAATATCATATATGAAACGAATCGCCAGTCCAGGTTCGATGCATGATACTGGATGCTTGGGGCTGGTGCACTGAGACGACCCAGAGGGATGGTATGGGGAGGGAGGAGGGAGGGGGGTTCAGGATGGGGAATACGTGTATACCTGTGGCGGATTCCTGTTGATATATGGCAAAACCAATACAATATTGTAAAGTAATTAACCTCCAATTAAAATAAATAAATTTATATTTAAAAAAGTATACATTTTATAGACACAATGGAATTTAAACTAGAAAATAGTTTTGGGGGGGGGGCTTCCCTGGTGGCTCACTGGTAAAGAATCTGCCTTCCAATGCAGGAGACACAGGTTCAGTCCCTGGTCCTAGAGGAGGGCAGCTAAGCCCATGCACCACAGCTACTGAGCTCATGAGTCACAAATAACTGGAGCCCGTGCTCCTAGAGACTGTGCTTCACAAGAGATGCCGCCACAATGAGAAGCCTCCAACAGAAGTAGCAAGTAGCCCCCACCCTCTGCAATTAGAGAAAGCCCTCGTGGCCACAAAGACCCAGCATGGCCAAAATAAATAAACAAACAAAAAGTCTGGGTGGCATTTATTTCTCCCTCTCAATTTGAAAGTGAGGTTACTTAGAAGCAGGGAGGTTATATCCAAGGTCATGTAGCAAAGGTATCAGAGTCTAGAGTAAAGCTGTCCAGTCCCACAGGCACCAGACATGTGCTGGGGATGAACACTTGATATCTGGTTAAACTGAGAGGTGTTGTCCGTGTGAAACAGAGATCGGATTTTATTTACTTATTTTTGGTTGTGCTGGGTCTTCTCTGCTGCACACAGGCTTCCTCCAGCTGCAGTGAGCAAGAGGCTTCTCTTCTTTCTGGTTCATGGGCTTCTCACTGCGGGGGCTTCTCTTGTTACGGCGTGTGAGCGCTAGGTACCCGGGCTTCAGTCGTTGCTGCTCACCCGCTCTAGGGCACGGCCTCGGTCGCGGCACAGGCTTAGCTGCTCTGTGGCATGTGGAATCTCCTTGGACCGGGGATCAAACCCGTGTTTCCTGCACTGGCAGATGCATTCTTATCTACTCTGCCGCCAGGGTAGTCCCAGGTGTTGGATTGGAGAGAATCTTTTTCCAGGTGTGAAAAAAACGTAAAAGATCTCAATAATTATATTGATGACATGTGGAAATAATGAATTTTAGACATATTGGGCTAGAGTTAACTTAGTCTGCTTCTTCCTATTCCTTTTAGTGTGGCTGTTAGAGAATTTAAAACGACATATGTGGCTCCCTTAATGTTCTGCTAGACAACACTTGATGTGGAATACAAGCCTTGATTCTCAATAAAATTCTCTGTAAAGAGAGAACACTGGATTGAGAATCAAGTATTATTATCGATTTGATAATTCTGTGTTTTATTGAAGACATATAGTTTGTGTCTTCCACAGCTAACTGAGGATTGGTTATTGCATAATCACACACGTGTTTATGTCTGCAGTGTTTCCTTGGAGTTTCTTTTTTGCTGCATACATCATTACCACTATGGGTCACGCTGTCCTTCTTGCCTCCTCCTCAAAAAGACCCACAAAGGAATGACACAAAAATTCCAGTTCTAAAATCAAACTTCAGGAATTGAGGGAAGTTAGTTGTAAATAATGCTTTACAACTATCCACACAGTTTGCAAACATTTCCTAAATCTTTTGACAATCCTGTTGTCTTGCTTAACATTTCCTCTTCTCACTGCCAGTCCCCCACCTCACTGGCTGTTTATAGAAGGGAATTAAAGCATACTACCCCACAGTATGGGGCCTCCCTTGTAGCTCAGTTGGTAAAGAATCTGTCTGCAATGCAGGAGACTTGGGTTTGATTTCTGGGTCAGGAAGATCCCCTGGAGAAGGAAATGGCAACCCACTCCTGTACTCTTGCTTGGGAAATCCCATGGACAGAGGAGCCTGGCGGGCTACAGTCCGTGGGGTCACAAGAGCCACCAGCCCACAATATGCCACTTTGACATCAGGATTGTTTTGAGCTGAAGACAATAAACAACTTTCTGCCCTCTCGCTTTCTGTCCAAAAGCAGGACATACATTTCCTTTTGAAAAAGGTAACATAAATTTCATTTATAAAGATGCTTCCTTTTCCCATACATGGAAGAGGATAAGAACATTTGATTGAAATGACTCTCATCAATGGAGAAGGCACTAAACTGAGGCACAGCCTTCCTCGACAACCCTTATCTTTAATTAGTTTCCTCTATATATTTCTCTTCCTACAATTTACAACCCCTAGAAATCCCAGCCATCCCCCTTCTTTTGTCTAGCTTTTTTTCCACAATTTATTGCCCTTGTTAAAGTGGTGTGTATATATGGAGAAGGCAATGGCATCCCACCTTTGCCTGGAAAATCCCATGGATGGAAGAGCCTGGTAGGCTGCAGTCCATGGGGTCACTAAGAGTCGGGCACGACTGAAGTCACTAAATCTATTTCTTGGGGGTTTTCACTTCTTTCCTGTCAGATCTCTCATACACATACAAAATAAACATTTTTCCCTGTTAATCTGTCTTCCGTCAGTTTAATTTGTAGGCCCTAGTAGTGGAACCTAAGAGGGTGGAGGAAAGTTTTTCTCCCCTGCACACAGTGCTAGGCATATGAAAGCTTTTTTTTTTTTTTTTAATCAGTTTACAGTGTGATTGATTAAGTGTAAAAAAATGTACTGGATTTTTTTGGAAAGTAAATTCAGATGTTCCTCTAAACATATATATTTAACCCTTTAACCCTATCCTGTAAATTATACTTCTGATAGTAGGTATTTTAACATATTGAGTTAGAGATAACTTAAAGCAGGCAGAGATTTACAGACACAGCTGCAGAAGACAGATTGCTGTGCCAAACTGGCACCAGGAAGAAATATCCCACATCACACCCAGAGATTCAAGAAGTTAAGAACTGTGACACTCTCTTGGCAAACATTATGTGCTATATCTTCCTGGCGGTGGGGCAAGGGGACAAATGAAGATGACCTTGACTATCAGAGGGCCATACTCTAGTTAGGAAACAAGATCAAAGCCCAGGCCATGTTGAGAGAGCAGTTTGACCCAGTACTGAATGATGTGGGGATAGGATCTAGGTACAAAAGCTGTTGGGGAAAGAGGAATGCAGAGTCAAGATCAGATGAAGTTGAAGGATTCTAAGGAGGAACCTGGACTTGAGCTGGACTCTAAAAAGACAAGTTATCTGCATGAATGGAAAAGAGAAGCAAGGAAGGAATTCCAGGCAGTATCGGCAGAGGCACAGGAGTGGGAATTGACAGATTGTATGAGCGCCCCCTGCAAAGAAGCTGAGAGAAAATTAGCGCTGTGAAAGCAAGCAGCTTGTCTTTCTTGTTTAATCCCATACTCCAGGGCCTAGAACAGTGCTTGGCACCTTGGAGGTGTCTACTGTTAGCTGCATGAATGAAGAAATATTACTGCTACTTTTTGAAAAGTATAAGTGGAACGCAGAAGGCATTTGCCGCAGGCCCTTGCTCTTCAATGTTGCTATGAATGTGAGTACAAATATCTCATTGAAATCTGCTTTCGTTATATGTTCAGAAGTGGAATGGCTGGATTAAGCAGGCATTTTTATCCCCGATTTATGAATGAGGAAACTGAGGCCCAGAGAACTCCTGTAACTTCGCAGGGGCAGGAGGCTGCCCAGCCTTTGTCCATTTTCACCGAATTCTGAGGATCTGCCTTATCTGCATCATTCCCAGCTTTAACCTGGAAAATTGGGGATTAATTTATGCACACTTAGGACAGCAGCTGATCTTGTAGCTTACAGAACTGGAAATGGGGAAGACTTAGAGTCCTATTTCATCCCAGGCTCAGGTTACGCAAGTCCCAGCTGGCTGAATTCTTTTCTGGACACCAGATTCCAACATCGTTCTGCCTTTGTTGCAGTTTTGTGTTAATCAAATGCTAACAGAAGTCCAGGGTGGATTATTTTAGAATTAACTGGCCGAGGAACCTATTTATAGTTCCTTAACCTTGGGCATGTCAATATTCAAAAACAATTTTAACCTGGGTTGTTTAACTATGAAGTTGTAATTTATGCCAACAATCACATCACCAAATAGCTGTAAATCAATATTAATATTTTCCATGGAATTTTCCTGAGTCTGGTTTCATAGTGGTTCTGAGTCTATGACGTGTGAAGAGAAAAGAAATGCTTTCTTTGTTTACTTTGTAACTTTGTTGTCCCCTGTTCTTCACCAGCTGACAGTGGAATTTGTGTGGTATGGACTGGGGAGGGGATAGGCACTATGCGTGTGGACAGGAAGAGAGATAGGAAGAGGAGGTGGAGGAAGAAGGGCAGGGAAGTAGAGGAGATCCGTAGGAGCATCATACGGCTAAATGGGATATTAGGGACCATCTGAGCCCTTCATTTCATCAGGAAGGTCAAGGGCAGGGAAGCTGGAGTCCAGTCCTACCATGCACCGTGTGAGTGCTGGCATGCTGCTGAAACGCCAAGGTCCCTGCACTTGCATTCCAGACCTCTCTGGGCTTCCACGTACCTTTTGCACAGGCTCAAAAGTTAGCGACTGAACAACACCACAAAAGTTATTTTGGTGCCTGTGCAGGGAAAGAAAAGTGCACTCCAATCAGGTTGTGGGAGGAGAGTCTATAAGGTAATTGCAGGGCGAGAGGGAGGGGTGTAGGGAACCCAGAGGGAAAGTGCAGTATACCAGGCAGATAACCCGTAGGGGGTCACTGTGACCCCTAGCGTGGAAGGAGCAAGGTTAGGAAGAGGTTATAGAAACCTGGCGGGAGAAGGCTCTAGGGAGAGGACCGTCTTATAGGAGCCATGACCTTTGGCTGAGGGGCTCAGCCAGTTTGCCTGCCAGGATGACTGACGTGTTCTGAATTGTGCTTCTTCCAAATTCATATGTTCAAGGCCAATCCCCCATTGTGACTATATTTGGGATAGCGTCTATAAGGTGCTGCTGCTGCTGCTGCTGCTGCTAAGTCACTTCAGCCGTGTCCGACTCTGTGCGACCCCATAGATGGCAGCCCACCAAGCTCCCCTGTCCCTGGGATTCTCCAGGCAAGAACACTGGAGTGGGTTGCCATTTCCTTCTCCAATGAATGAAAGTGAAAAGGGAAAGTGAAATCGCTCAGTCGTGCCCGACTCTCAGCGACCCCATGGACTGCAGCCCGCCAGGCTCCTCCATCCATGGGATTTTCCAGGCAACAGTACTGGAGTGGGGTTCCATTGCCTTCTCTCTATAAGGTGCTAATTAAGGATAAATGAAGTCACCAGAAAGGGCCCTGATCTGATGGAACTGATGTCCTTATAAGAAGATACAGCAGAGAGCTGGGTTTTTCTCTTTCTGCCAAGTGAGAACACAGCAAGGAAGGTGTCCTTCTTCAAGCCAGAAAGAGAGATGCCACCAGGAACTGAATTGGCTGGCACCTTGATCTTGGACTTCTAGCCTCTAGAACTATGAGAAATACATGGCTGTTGGTTAAGCCACTGGGCCTGGTGCCTTGCTATGGCAGCCTGAGCTGACTGAGACCCTGGCTTCCTCCCTTCATCATCTGCTGGTGCTCCCCACTGGCCAAACCAACCAGAAGTCGAGTTTGATGTTGTCCTTACAGGCCAGTCTTTTGGGTAGAAAAGGGTGGGTCCAGAGGGATAAAACATACACAAAAGTCCATCTGTTTTGGATGCTTGGGGTCTTTTTAATGTTTTAGGGTATCCTCGTTACAGACACTGACTGTACCCCGACTAATACGCTTGATGCGGCTCAAACAATCCTGTACTCTAAGGTGAAGTGGACCATCTCCCTTTTAATTCCAAGTTAGCTTCTCCAAGGTCAGTTTTGTTCTGGCTCAGATTTTCAGCTTAGATGTGAGACTTCCCTGGTGGCCAACTGGCTAAGACTCTGTGCTCCCAATGCAGGGAACCTGAGTTCAATCCCTGATCAGGGAACTAGATCCCACATGTCGGAACTAAGAGCTCACATGCTCCAATTGAAGACTGAAGATGCCCTGCGCTGCAACTATGACCCAGCACAGCCAAAAACCACCCCCACCCCCCAACCAAACCGCAAAACACTTAGACGCTAGTTTGATATCAACTCAAGAACATTCTTGCTACCAGGGAAACTTATTCACTAGAAAAAGCATTGACCTCAGGGGTTTGGCCCGTAGTTCTAACATTAGCTTGTCAGGTTATTAGTTCTAACATTAGCTCTGACACTTTTAGAATGCCTCTATGGCTGTTCGCTTCCTTAGTTATAGAATGGAGATTACGCTGTCCATTTATCTCCCAGGGTATTATGAGTAATACTTCATAAAAAATAGTTGTAAAGCATCTGGCAAATGCAGGCCTTCTGCCTCTGACGCTGAGCTAATACAGTAGCTTTCTTGGCACCCTGAATCACTAATGATTTGTAGATGGGCCTTTCTCCTGAAGGGGGCTTAACTTTGGCGTGATCTGCCTGAGCTGATGAGCGCTCTCTATCTTGATTTTGAGAACTCAGTGCAGGTTTATCCCTTCCCCTCCCTCTGTGCTGAATATCCTCCCGATGAAGTAAACATCCGTCTTGTGGGGGGAGGGTGGGGAGGAGCAGAGGCCACTCTACCCCCTTTCCCGCCTCGACAATTCTATTCTTTTTCCAGAAGAGGTGCTTATATTCATGCTTTGGTGGTCACTGGAGCCTAGAAATGTCAACAAGGAGACTTGCTTCTGAAACCCTTCTCGTGTGACCAACACTATGTTTGCAAAAAAACACCAGCAAGCTGGAATCATGCACTGGCATTGAAAAAAAAAAAAGCCTCATGACAGTTCCTGTGTTAAGTCCATGTCACACACATGTATTAATACTGGCTCCCTGTGACGCCCGACATCCCGCCTGGGAGACCATTACTTAAGCACACAACTCTTGACCCTTGTATTTCAGCACTTTCAGAAGTTTGCCAGAAAGTGCTTGCCTGTGCCAGGCAGTCCTTAACATTTCCCTTTGGGCAGCCTCAGCTCTTCCGTTCATTCCCCTTTGACCATTAATCCTTCTTTTAGACTAAGCAACTTGATAAGGGAGCGATCTGGAACACTTTCAAGACCAGGCCTCTTTTCCTAAGGAGCATAAATCTGTTAAGAGTGTAGTACCAGTATGAGAACACAGTTCAAGCACATTTTTAAAAGTTAAGTTAAAAAATGGGTGTCAGGACGATGAGAGAATCAGCGCTGTCACCTGAGTCATTTTGCATGCAGAAAATTGGCTGGTATCAAAACTCACTTACTATGCTGGCATTCAAATGGAATGTTTGAATAAAATTACAACGCAGTTATCTCTTAATGTGGTCACCACCGCTTCACCGGCTTTCGACGTCCTTTGAGATGCTGGTGGAAAGAAGATGAAGAAGAAAAGGAGAAAGGAAGGGAAGTAATGATGTGAGATAGGAGACAGGAGGGAGAGGAAGGGGCTGGAATCCACACCTGCTCCATGCTATGCGTATTATATCATTTAACTCTCAAGAATATGAGTCATTGAATTCTCAAGACAGCCCTGTGTGGTAGGTTTTATCCCAAGTGGGTGTGTGGAGAAGCTAAGTAACGAAGTTGTTACAGTTCAGTCGCCATGTCATGTCTGACTTTGTGACCCGATGGACTGCAGCGGCCAGGCTTCCCTACCCTTCACTGTCTCCCAGAGTTTGCTCAAACTCATCTCCATTGTATCGATGATGCCATCCAACTATTTCACCCTTTGTCGCCCCCTTCTCCTCCTGCCTTTAATCTTTTCCAGCATCAGGGTCTTTTCCAATGAACTGGTTCTTCACATCAGGTGGCCAAAGAATTGGAGCTTCAGCATCAGTCTTCCAATGAACATTCAAGGTTGATTTCCTTTAGGATTGACTGGTTCAATCTCTTTGCTGTCCACAGGACTCCTGAGTCTTCTCTAGCACCACAGTTTGAAAGCATCAATTCTTTGATGCTCAGCCTTCTTTATGGTCTAGCTCTCATATCCGTACATGACTATCAGAGTAACAAAGGAACATTCAGTTAAGAAATATGCTTGGAGAGAAAATCTGAATCTGTATTGACTTGACTCCAGAGTCCACTCTTGCCACGAGACTATACTATTTTTTCTGGTGAGTGGAAAACGTGCCAGGGGAAGGAAAAGAATCCAGAGAGTAAGCCTGTTATCTGAGCCAGATTAAACAGATGCAGACAGAAGAACATCACTTGGAATACAGTCAATTTAGACAGAGAAGAGAGTGAGAAGGTACCTTGCAACATCCCTGGAGTAAACCAGATGTAAGAATAAAGTAGCACAGCAAGAATGCTTGAGTTGGAGAAAGGAGTCAAGTGTGTAGAATATGTGATGTAAACTTGGAAAACGCAGAAGAGCTTTAGCGGAACACTTAGCTCCACAAAGTAACAAGATTTATGCTTACTAAAAAAACAAATGTAATGCTTTAATGGGATGAGGCTGTTGGGAGAGGGTGAACCTATTTTGCATTTGGGAAGATTGTGAATCATCGGGGCCAAAGGACAGAATTCTAAGTTGGCCCGTCAGTATTCTGGCCCTTGGTGTAGGTACACCATCTCCTAGTTATTCGATCAAACACAAATCGAGGTGCTCCAGAAGAGGGATTTTGCGGGTCCAATTAAGGTGTCCAATCAATTGACCTTAAGAAGGTTTTCAGGCTAAAGGTATGGGTCCTTTCAAAAGGCAAGGTTTTCTAAGGTTGGTTGTGAATGAAGAAGTCAGAGAGACTTGTTCTGGCTGGCTTGGAAGAAATAAATAAGCATATAGTGAAATGCCTATGAGGGCTGATGCTGGCTGATGGGGACTACATGAAAAAAACAATTGTGGACAATACCTGACAGTGGTCCCTGAGTGCCAGCTAGGATGAAAATAGGGACTTCAGTTCTATATCCACAAAGAGATAAATTCTGCCAAAACCTGTAAGCTTGGAAGAAGATTGAACCCCAGATGAGAAGTTGGTCCTGGTTGACATCTTGATTTCAGCCCAATGAGACCCTGAGCAGAGAATCTGGTTACTCTGTACTCAGACTTCTGAATTACAGAAACTCTAACAAGTGGTTGTTGTTTTAAGCTACTGAGTTGTGGTGACTTGTTACATAGCAACAGAAAATAATACATGTATATTTCATTTCTCTGCTTTTCTCTACAACCCGTCTTCAGGTGTGACATGTATTTTTATTTCCTTTTGTTATTGAGGTAATTGATGCACAAATACATTGACTAACTAGCTCCCAGTTTATTTAACTCATTAATCAGAGCTGAGTGTAGATTGGTTCTTTTGATGCTTATAGCAATATACTTTTGGCCCTGCCATAACCTGCATATCCTAAGTTGCTCATGCACGCTCTCCTGACCAGGACAATGCATTCCATCACGTTTGGTTCAATGGAGGAAGTGTGACTAAGGGGGAGAAGGTTGCAGGGAAAGAAGTCAGGAGAAGGGCGTATGACAGGGGGCTCCCCATCATTAGAGATGGTCCGTTTCTGCCTTGTATCCGTTTCCTTTTCTTCTGTGGCATATTCATCTACAGCTGTCTGCCCTGAACAACGACTATGTTTTCAGCTTCCTTTTAGCCAAGCATGGTCACGTGACCAAGTTCTGGCCCATAGTGTCTGGAGAAGGGATGTGGGCAGCACTGCGTAGTACTGTTAAAGAAGAACGTTACCTCCCCCCTTTGTCCTTCCACCTTCCCTCCGGCTGGACTTGAGCTGCGAAAGGACCAAGTGGTCCGAACACAGCATCCTAAAGTTGGCGATGCCATGAATCAGAGGAACTGATGCCATCGAGCTGGTAGCTGCCAGACAGCTTTGATTGCTCTCAAGCCTGGACCGTTCTGTGAGAAAGAACAAACTCCTACCTGCCTAAGCCGCTCTCATTTCAGATTTGTTACATCAGCCATACCTAAGTCCTGGCTAATGCGTCTGCTTACCGGAGCATCTGGGAGCAGTCTGTGCATTATGCAACCGTGACAATGTGGGAGAGAGCCGTGCACGTGGAGCTTGACCTGTTATTGTTGGTGATTTGGTTGCAACTTGCAGCTTTGCTCTTTTTCAGTTTCTCTGACTTACCCTCTGCGCTTCCTTTTTTAAGAACCCAGCTCCGTGTTGTTCAGTCTAGTCCCTCTGGTTCCCTCAGTGTCTTCTTGTATGTGGTCTTCGGACCCTTCGTGTGTGTCTCCGCGATGGAACAGCTCCCTGGTTAGAGGTTTTCCCCCCATCATGGCCCTTACTGCTCGGGATTGAAGTGGCCCCGTTCCTGGGGCCCCTCCCCGCAGGGCTTTGAACCCCCTCAGGGCAGAGCTGTCTCCCGCTGTACCAGAGAGCCTGTTCCATATTAAGCCCACAAAGCATATTTGTGAAGTGCTCATACACGTGAATGAAGGAAGGAGTGGAGGAATGCATGAAAACCCTCTAAAGGGGGTGTTAATAATGATGGCCTCCTGTTACGGCTGAAAACTCACTTCTCTATGTGTTTGATGTTGGCCCACGTGGGACTTTGCAATATGCATGTCCGATGTAATAATGAGGTTTTATTTGGGAGGGACACGCTGCACAGTTAAACGCCTTTTATTCTTTATACAATTGGAGCTTTCAAATCAAGTCCTAATCACATAACTTTCCATCCTTGTTCTTCTTGTCCTTTGCCTTCTACCCTCAGGAAATCCCCTGTATCTGTAGCCCTTTATTTTCAAAAGTAATCATGTAGTAAATCCCATCCCACTGAGTCAAATTTAGGTCATCTTTTATTTGGTCAAAATACAGTCTTACTGGCAAGTGGTATCACTATTATTCAGGAACACACATATTGTTTTACTTACAGCTATGTAGTATTTTATGTTCTCATATAAATGTTATGCCTGGATTATAGCTGAGGCAAACTGGACTCCATTTATTTGAAAAAATAATGGGAAATCAGGTTCATTCTATTCACCTTCCTGACAGTTTTCGATTTCTCAAAGGGGCCCTTCTTTGGACTGCAGGGGGGCTGCTTTGCAAACAGTCTCTCCACTGACTCTCTGGGACAGCTTACTTACCGGTCTGCAAGAAGACCTCAGCTAGAGGAGGGGGAGAGGCCAAAAAATCTGCCACACGGAGCAAGAGCGGGAAAGCTGCTCAGCTCAGCTCAGCTGGTTGGAGGAAGCATTAGTCGCTCAGTCATGTCTGACTCTTTGCAATGCTATGGACTAGCCCACCAGGGTCCTCTGTCCGTGGGATTCTCCAGGCAAGAATACTGGAGTGGGTTGCCATTTCCTTCTCCAGGAGACCTTCCTGACCCAGGGATCAAACCTGGGTCACCTGCATTACAGATTCTTTACCCTTTGAGGTAAAGAAGAGGAAGAGTGGACAAAGCTGTCAGGTTCGCTCGGGCTAGAGAAGGTAGGCGATTAGAAAAGGGAAGTAGTTAGAAAAATGATGACACTTTCTCTGGGCCAAGTGTTCAGAAAAGACGGCAGAATGCGATTCCGGTAGTGGACATGCGTATCATCGTTACCACGGTCCCGTGGTCAGAGAAAGACCCCTTTGTTTAGGGTTTCGTGTGTCTGTATCGGAGTGTTATTACTCTGCCTACACTCCCATCACTAGCAAATGGTGAAGCCAGAATAGAAGTCTGGCTAAACATGTGCTTGCCTATTCCATGGCTATATTTATGCTTGTTACCTTGTACTTACCCATGTATATACATATGTATGTATACACATCGCTATTTTTGTGGGATGCCTGCAGGAACATAGTTCTGGAACTTCTTTCGCAGAATTACACCAACAGGAATGGCATTCTGGAACCTTGTTTTTAGCAGAACTCAGTTGTCTGTATAATGAAACACATGCTGCATACAGATGCAGTTGAATGTTCAAATCTGAAAATATGCTCATTTATGCGCACTTCCCTTCCTTTGAAGAAGCAGGAGCCACGATTTTGTTAGATGTCTTTCTTGAAGGAGTGTGCCTTCTCCAGAGTCTGAAATAAGACCCGTACTCCCCGCAGGCAAGCCTGCAGGGGAGCTGCCAGCAGAGGAGGAGGAGCTTTGTCATTGGACAGCCACTCCCCTTCACTCCCTCCCCAGCACCTGGCCACTGTCTGCTTCTGTTTCTACGAGTATGAGGCTACTTTGGACACACGTAAATGAAATCCTGTAGTTTTTGTCCTTTTGTGGCTGGCACATTTCACTTAGCATCATGCCCTCAAGATTCATCCACATTGTAGCTAGTGACAGGAGTTCCTTTTTTTTTTTTTTTTAAAGGCTGAATAATATTCCATTATGTGCATATAAGAGGAGGGCATGGCCACCCATTTCAGTATTCTTCCAGTGGTGACATGTATTCACTTCACCTGGACTAAAGCTCCCCCTTACTCCAGTATTCTTGCCTGGAGAATCCCAAGGACAGAGGTAGAATCCCAAGGGCAGAGGATGGCTCCTCCCAACTGACTCCCCTGGTGGGCTACAGTCCATGGGGTCACAAAGAGTCAGACATGACTGAGCGACTAAACACACACAGCACACATGCATGTAACACGTCCTCTTTATCCTCTCATTTGTCTGTAGACATTAGGGCTGCTTCTTCCTTCTGGCTATCGTGAATAATGTTGCAATGAATATAGGTGTACAAATATCTTTTCGAGAACCTTCTTTCAATTTTCCTGGACATATCCAGAAGTGGGGTTGCTGGATCATATGGTAATCCTGTTTTCAGATTTTCCAAGAATCTTCACACTGTTTTCCACAGTGGCTGCATTTACCTTTCCACCAACGGTGCACAAGAATTCCAATTTCTCTGTGTCTTTGATAATACTTATTATTATAATTTCTATTTTTTGAAAGTGCCCTAACCAAAGGATATGATATAATATCTCATTTTGATTTATAATTCTCTAATGATTAGTAATGTTGACCATCTTTTATGTTCTTGCTATTCGTTAGTATTTCATCTTTGGAGAAAAGTCAGCTCAAGTCTTTTGCCCGTCTTTATATGGAGTTGATTTTGTTGTTTTTGAGTTGTAAGAATATATTCTGGTTACTAATCTGATATCAGGTACATGGTCCGCAGTTATTTTTTCCCATCCTGTAGGTTACTTTTTCCTTTGTGGATCATTTCCTACGCTGTGCAGAAATTTTAAAGTCTGATGCAGTCCTGTTTATTTTTGCTTTTGTTGCTTGCGCTTGTGCCATATCCAAGCAATCATTGCCAAATCCAAAGTCATAAAGCTCTCCCCCTGTTCTCTTACAGAAGTTTTAGAGTTTTCATTTAGCGTGTAAGTCTTTAATTCATTTTGAGTTAATTAAGCCCAAGTTCATTATTTTGTACGTGACTGTCAGGTTTTCCCAGCACCATTTGTTGAAGAAACTCTGCCTGTTATCACAGGGCTGTCTTCTCCCTGTGTGTTCCTTTCCACTTCTTATAAGGACACCAGTCATATTGGATTAAAGGCTCACCCTGCTCCAGTATGACCTCATCTTAACCTAACTAATTATATCTGCAGTGACCCGATTTCAAAATAAGGTCACATTCTGAGGTTCTGGGGACTGGGACTTCAACATATGTGTTTTGGGAGCACACAGTTCAACCCATAATAGTTTGTGTCAGGCACTGAGCTAGAATTTCAGCATCTCATTACTCTTTACAGCAACCTTATGAGATTAATGATTATTAAATTCAAGGGACTTCTCTGCCATTCCAGTGGTTAAGACTCCACTCTCCCAAAGAAGGAGCCATGAGTTTGATCCCTGGTTGAGCATCTAAGATTCTGCATGCCACACAGGTGACCAGAAAAAAAAAGTTGCCATCTTCATTAGGTGGATAAGAATGCTGAGCTTTAGAGGGACTCAGCAACTTGCTCGGGTTTTCGAACAGGGGCGATGTCCTCCAACCACTTGACTTTGCAAGTAACCTTGAGTTTGACAAATAGAGGGGAACTTTACTTCTGGTGGCTCAGACTGTTAGGAGTCTGCCTTGCAATTCAGGAGACCCAAGTTCAATCCCTGGGTCGGGAAGATCCCCTGGAGAAGGCCATGGTAACCCATTCCAGTATTCTTGCCTAGAGAATTCCATGGACAGAGGAGCCTGGCAGGCTGCAGTGCATGGGATCACAAAGAGTTGGATAGGACTGAATGACTAACACTTTCACTTTTACTTAAAAAAAAAAATTCTTGGCATCTCTTGCATGTTAGTGTTTTAGTGATGATTTTTTTTTTTTTTTTTTTTTTTTTTTGATGATTTTTGATTCAGAGATTTTTCAGAGGGTCAGTTCACCTCGGTCAGAAAGAAAGTTTCCCATGGGTTGGAACAGGCCTGTCTGGTCAGATTTTTTTTCCGATTCCTTGCATATATGAGTACAGTGTTGACCATTCAAGAGGATTTGAGTTTGGACCCAGCAGAACAGAAAGGTTGGGAATCTAGGACTTAGAGAAAAGCCAGGGAAGATTCAGGGGCATATAAGTTGTGATTTTCCTGTTGTACGGATGATGCGTAGTAACATATACACAGAAATATATAAGACCTGAGATGAACACATGGCTATAGTCCTTCATGGAGGAGGGAGAGCATGGCCAGGGAATCTGTCTGCTTCCAGCCCTGTCCTTTCCCAGTCCTTTCTGTCTCTAGCCTTCTAAAGACTGATCACATTGGGGAAATCGAGGCAATTCAGTGTTTCCCTCCACTTCTGTCTTAAAATTGTTTTCAGAAAAAAATATGTATATATATATATATAAAAGCCAATGAAGCCTGAGACTGCCTATCTGACCCTGTTCAGAAGCATTTAGATCTTAGCAGAAGGCAAAGACACAGAACTGAGCTAGATCAGTTCTCACCCCCTTTCTAAAAGTAACACATAAAAATTTTTTTTAAATTAAAGTGTATATGGGGGCTTCTCTGGTGGCTCACTGGTGAAGAATCTTCTTGCCAATGCAGGAAACAAGACCCTGGTCCCAGAAGATTCCACGTTCTGCACAGCAGCTAAGCCCGTGCCTCACAACTACTGATTCTGTGCGCTAGAGGCTGGGAGCAACAAGTACTGAAGTTTGCATGCTCTAGAGCCTGTGCTTCTCAACAAGAGAAGCAACTACAATGAGAAGTCCGTGTGCTGCAACTAGAGAGTAGCCCCCAGCTTGCTGCAACTAGGGGCTGCCCTGGTGACTCAGCTGGTAAAGAGTCCACCTGCAATGCAGGAGACCTCAGTTCAATTCCTGGGTCAGGAAGATCTGCTGGAGAAGGGATAGGCTATCCACTCCAGTATTCTTGGCTTCCTGGTGGCTCAGCTGGTAAAGAATCTGCCTGAAATGTGGGAGATCTGAGTTCGATCCCTGGGTTGGGAAGATTGTCTGTAGAAGGGAAAGGCTACCCACTCCAGTTCGCTGGCATGGAGAATTCCCCAGTTCGCTGGTGTGGAGAATTCCTAGGACTAGACTGAGCAACTT
Organism: Aepyceros melampus; assembly: GCA_006408695.1. NCBI lineage: Eukaryota > Metazoa > Chordata > Mammalia > Artiodactyla > Bovidae > Aepyceros > Aepyceros melampus. Next base: position 239,676 of record SJXQ01002816.1, on the reverse strand, counting down.
TCACTTCACTTGGCTGCAACTAGAGAAAAGCCTAAGCAGCAAAGAAGATTCAGCATAGCCAAAGGCACGGGGTGGCGGGGGTGG
>SJXQ01002816.1:51373-239574 GCA_006408695.1 Aepyceros melampus | reverse complement strand
GGAAATCAACAAAGTCAAGAAGATTGAAAGGGAGGCTTTCTGGCTGGAGCAGGATCGGGAGCCTGGAGCTGTTTGGTTTGCTCCTCCTTGGGGCAGCCTGTGAGGACCCCCTACAGGATCCCAAGGGCCCTGGGGAGCCCAGTGATAAACCATTGGCTCAGGTCACTTTTGAAATTCTTTGAGTGAAGAAAGATTTCTAAGATACATTAAGAGCAAAAAGTGAGACAGAACAGCATGGGGGGTGAAGGTCCCCAATTCTTGCCATGTTTCTGCTGCTTCACCTGTATGTAAACATCCAGAGAAAGAATTACAGGAATCCACATACCTGGGAGAACAGGCACTTTTGCAGAGGAATTAGAGAGAAGAAATCAGGAGGATTTCCAACTTAAACTGTTTGAAAAAAATTTTTTTTTTTTGGCAGGGTTCATGCATTTAGATGTTATTGAATAAATTGTAGTAAATAAATAAGCATAAAATAAGTAGAAAATAAAGTCAAATAAATGGTAAAGAAGATGCTAGAGAAGACTCTTGAGAGTCCCTTGCACTGCAAGGAGATCAAATCAATCAATCCTAAAGGAGATCAACCCTGAATATTCATTGGAAGGACTGATGCTGACGCTGAAGCTCCAATACTTCGGCCACCTGATGCGAAGAGCTGACTCACTGGAAAAGACCCTGATGATGGGAGAGATTGAAGGTGGGAGGAGAAGGGGGCAACAGAGGATGAGATGGTTGGATGGTATCACCAACTCAATGGACGTGAGTCTGAGTAAGCTCCGGGAGATGATGAAGGACAGGGAAGCCTGGATACTGCTGTCCATGGGGTCACAAAACATTGGACACAGCTGAGCGACTGAATAACAACAAAGAAGGAATTTTTAAAAAAACCCCTCTGAAAGCCCGTACCATGTCTATAATGAGAGAATTTCAGTTATCAGCTCAGAGCATGTTGGGAGAGTATATTTGTTTGGATCAAACAAGGAGTTACTTCTTAAATATAAACATCCACATAGTGTACCATTGTAGCTTTGAGATGATCCATATAAGTTCTTATTTATTTATGTGTATCGACCTTGTGTGATTCTTTCAAGGATGAGCTGATATAAGATTGAAGGTACCTTTAGCAAAAACTCCCTTTCTCCCTCCTTCCACTTCCCTTAATTAGTAAGAAGCCACATTTGACCACAGGGAGACGCTGGGCCAGTGAGGTTTGAGACTATAGTGAAAGGCATTCATCTCTCTTCCTCACTCACCTAACTGGACAGGTCCAAGAATGGGGACCTGACCCTCAAGCCCAGAGGGAAACTCAGTGGACTTTTTTAAACGAAGAGTCTCTAGCCTGCGCTAGCTCTCACCACCTGCTGCCTAACACAAGGTTTCTGTTTCAAAGACGGCATGGAGGTGTGCAGGGCAAATTCTCTCGCTTCCTGTGGGTTCCCAGTCTCTTCGTGTGTTTGCCGTTAAAACCCGCCATGGTTCAGGTTTGTTGCGATTCCAATAAGATCTTGCCTCTGCTGAGTTAGGACCAAGGTCTGGTCCCTTTCTCTGTGGCATCTTATTAAACTACAACCAAACTGGAAAACGGAACTTATATCTGCAAACTGGCAGAGATGTGGCGTGGAGCCTGCCCGGAGGAGCCAGAAAAAGCTCATTCACACCGTCGTTCACTGAGTTTGTGCTATGTACCAGCTGCGGTACAGTTACTAAGGATGAAACGGTGACTGTGACGCGATCCACAAGCTTAACCTGAAGGAGCCCACACTCTAAGCACGGCGGTATTTCCGAGGAATCACAGACTACGAATTTAGAGTCAAAGAGAAGTCTATAGATACCATTTGTCCACTTCCTAGAAAGCTGGTCTTCTTAGAGAGTAGACAGGTATAGATTAGATCTGTTACAAATGAATGCATGAGTATGCATATCTTGAGAAATTATAAATCAGCCTTAAAAAAATTCTTGTTTCTTTTTCCTAAATTCTAATGGGAGTGCATTTATTTTTCTCTTATCAAATGAATTAGTTGACAGGAGAACATTCATTAATTTGGTGTGTAGAAAACTGCAAAAAGTCAACAAACCAAAAAAAAAACCCTCCAGCAGGGATGTCCTCTCATTTCAACAGCACTGGTCCAGCTGAAAGGCTGTTCTTGGGAGCGCTGGAGAAACTGGATATTATGTAGTCATGTTGTGTTTGTGTTAACATTCCTGATGTGATTGCTGCACTCTGGCCTTGTGGCAGGAGGGCCTTGTTCTTGGAAGTGCCGACGTTTTGATGAGTGAAGTGTCCTGACATCAGCAAGAAACTCTTAAATGACTCTGCTGAAAATAAATTTAAAGTAAATAGAAATAATTAAAATAATGTGATGCGAAGAGCCAACTCACTAGAAAAAACCCTGATGCTGGGAAAGATTGAAGGAGGGAGGAGAAGGGGATGACAGAGGATGAGATGGCTGGATGGCATCACCGACTCAATGGACAGGAGTCTGAGCAAACTCCAGGAGATGGTGAAGGACAGGGAAGCCTGGTGTGCTGCAGTCCATAGGGTCGCAAAGAGTCAGACATGACTGAGTAACTGAACAACAAAACAATGTATGTGTTATATATATATATATATAGACAGAGGGGTGTGTGTGTGTGTGTGTATATATATAGAGAGAGAGGGAAGTAAATATGCAAACTGGTAACAATTGCTAAATCTGAATGAGGAACACGTGGGTGTTTGTTATACTCTTTGGAACTGTAGGTTCAAAAGTTTTTACATTCAAGAGTGAGTAGAATAAAACCTGAGGATTCTGGCATGGTGATATCTCCCATCACTGGAACTTTCTCCAAGTTTCTGTCACCACATAGACCTTTCACTGTGTGTCACCTCTAGAAAACACTGGGGGGATTTCATAGATTCTGGATCCAGCACCTTTTCTTCATCCTAAGGTGCTCTGCTGATCCTGTTCATTGAAACAGTTGATGCCTGGGTCTCAGTGGGGACTCTGGGGGTATCAGTTGGTTGTGGTTTATTGTGAATCATTACACTTGTCATAACTGAGCACCATGGATTCTAGGATCACTTTGAAAAAAATTTTAAAAAGAATGCAACTATGAAAGAAAAGAGTCTATCAATTATAAAATGCCATCAACTCTTAAGATGCATGGTGATATCAAAGATGCAAGCATTTGAAAAAATTCCACTTTTTAATTTGCTGTGGCTTCGTTTATCACCTGAATTACAGGGAGAAGCAGGCCACAACGCGTGGATGAAGAGAAGCAGATCACTGAGCCTCTCTGGAGTAGCCCTCAGGGAGCTGGGACACCTGGGACAGGGCCTGCGAATACCCGCCGGTAAAACCTAAGCACACCGAACGTGCTCCTAAGGAGAGCTACCACTCGTGAAGCTTAATTTGACCACCCCTGTTCCTGTTAGCGTACTAAAAGCCAGGCACTTTGCATACATTGTCTCATTTTATCTTCACAACAAACTTGTGGGGAATTTATTATTAGCCCCTCTTTGCAGACAGAGAAACCCCAGGGCTAGAGAGATGGAACGCCCTGTGCTCAGTGTCACACAGGAAGCAGGAGGTGGAGCGGTACCTCACAAGCAACCAGACAGCTGATGTGAAAATCCAGTCTCACCACCGTTCTGCACATGCTTTGCTCCAAATGCTAAAAAGAAAAGCACCAAAGAAAAGGGCTGTCATTATATAAAATTTAAAAAATAAGAACATGCATAGAATAAAGTCTGGAAATCTGGGTCATCTCAAAGCCTTCCCAGATCCTCCTCCATTAAAAATCCACCCCCTTCCTACCCGCACACTCCCAACTCTGATTCCTTTGCTCAAGTTTTCTCTATAGCACTTGCCACCATCCACACTGGTATATATTTCTTTGCTTAGTGTCTGTAGCTCCCACTAGAGTATAATCCCCAGAAGGGCTCTGTCTTTCTTTTGGTCTTTGCTGGGCTTTTAGCACCTACATTGATGTCTAACACATAGCAGAGAATCCATTGTTATTTGCTATATGAAAAAGTGAACGGGTTCTAGTCCTGCCTTTGCCATGTAGCAGATGGTCAGTCTGATTTCAAAGCTCTTGGCCTTACCCTTCCACTAAACTGCCTGAGACGCTCTTGTTTGTAGCAACCTTTCTCTGCCTGAGTCTCTCTTATAGCTCTTTGCAGTGAAAGACTGTGGATCTTTGCCATGTCGGTCCTTCTCTCTGTTCTTATCGTGTCAAAATTAAAGCTAGTGTTCCTTTATTGTTTGCGCTAGCAGTTCCCTTCCCTGCTCTCCTTTTTGGAAGTGTTGTCCAGATGGATAACTCCCATGGGTTCCTTGGCTAAAGGGTGGACAAAGCAAAGGAGGAGAGGAGAGGCTCCGAGCTGACCGCCGGGGAGGACATCCCCAGGCTGTCTTCAGTGGGCCCTCGGTGCCAAGCGGGACTCCTCCCAAGTCTTCTGCAACGTCCCTAATCCCCAGGTTTTCTCCCAAGTTAGTTATCTTTCATTCTCCAAAGATGCCCTGCCTCCTACTTCCCAGAGTAAGTAAGGCTCCCCCAAACCTAGCTACCCTATTGAATCCCCGCTCCCTGCGTACCCCGCCCTGCCCCTCACTGTCCTGCCCCACAGAGCAGGAGCCCCAAGCCCTTCCCGAGCAGGGTCTCTGCTGCTCTTCTGCCCCTTGCCCGAGGCTGTGGTCTGGCAGTTGTCCCCTCTCGTCCGTAGCGCCTATGTGTGCCTTTCTAGCATGTTCTTCTTATCAGAATTTAAACTTTAGCTCAGGTTTCTCCTATTTGAAAGGGGAAAAAAAAAGGAAAAAGCCTCAATGTCACCTTCCAGTAGCCTGCTGGGCTCCTCTGCCCATGAAATTTTCTAGGCAAGCATACTACAATGGGTTGCCATGCCCTCCTCGAGGGATCTTCCCCACCCAGGCATCACACCTGCGCCTCTTGCTTCTCCTGCATTAGCAGGTAGGTTCTTTACCACTAGCACCACTTGGGAAGCCCTACATGCCTATGTATGTGAAAGCGAAAGTCCCTCAGTCGTGTCCGACTCTGCGACCCTGTGGGCTATACAGTCCGTGGAATTCTCTCGGCCAGAACCTGGAGTGGGTGGCCTTTCCCTTCTCAGGGGATCTTCCCAACCCAGGGCTTGAACCCAGGTCTCTTGCATTGCAGGCGGATTCTTTACCATCTGAGCTGCAAGGGAAGCTCACATATGTATACACACACACACACATATACACACATTATGTATACATACACATTTTATGTGTGTGTACACACACACACATACATTATATATACACATTTTTTGTGTGTGTACACACACACACATACATTATATATATACACATTTTGTGTGTGTGTACACACACACACACATACATTATATATATACACATTTTATGTGTGTGTACACGCACACACATATATATATATATATATAATTTCCACCAATACACATATATTATCACATTATCACACAGGGCCTGAACACTCCATTTTGTAAAGGGACTGCTCTCTGGGCTAGTAATAAATGGAGGCCCTTAAATTTCTTCCTTATGTCATGTTTCTTGACCTTGAGTTTCTGAGACAGGGCTTTGAGGTTTATCGCCTTCTTTAGCAAGACGGTCTGTTTGGCCGAGAAGACCAACCTCACTGGTTTCCTGAGGCCTCCTCCCAACCCATTCTCATGCTGCTGACACAGGGAGCTCTCTAAAGAGCCAGTGTGCTCACTTGCTTAAAACTCTTCCGTGAATCATCATTGTCCTCAGGAGAAATCCTGAGTGTCCTGATGTCATTCCTAAGGCACATCTTGACTGGCTGCTCTCCTGCCTTACACTCTCAGCGCCGACTGCGTTATTGCATCCACTGTCCCTTCCTGTGGGGGTGGGGAGAGGATTCCACCTCCTCTGCCCTGTTACTGTCAAGCTTGGCCACACGACTCGATTTGGCCAATGAAATGTGAGCAGCAATGGCCCTTCCAGGCAGAAGTTTAATGGCCAGTGTACGGCTCGCTTTCCCTCCCCCAGGAGACCAGTAATGTTCCCCGTAGAGGTTATTTCTACCATCTACCAGCTCCTGGATTGAATGCAAAATAAGCTGGCCTCCCGCTAGTTCTCAGTGGACGAGTCACGTTAGGGAGAATGGACCCTTGTTCTAAGCCCCCGAGATCTGGGGGTCACTGCGAGGTCGCTTGTCCTCTGCTCTGGCTGACGCACCTTTGCAGCCTTATTTCTCACCATTGTCTCATTCCAGCGAATACTCTAATCCAGGAGCTTGCAAGCGGTTTTTTAATCCACCCACAATAAGCAATATATTTTACATCATAACTTGTTACTCACCTCATAGATATACATAGATACTCAGATAAATTAAACAGAGGCTCTACAAAAAGATCCTCTTTGCACGCAATTCACTCTGATACATGCTGTTCTAGTCCATTTAAGTAAAAATGCTGGTCAGGACCCCCTAAGTTGATTCTGTGACTCATTTATGAGTCATGGCTATGTTTGGAAGACGTGGCTCCACCTGCTTGGAAACCTTACTTGCCTTCACAGGCTCTTTAGGGCACAGTTAGGAAGACACCTCTTCCAAGAAAACTTTTACTCCGTGGCCCAATAGTACCCAGTAGCTTACTATTTTGTACTTGGCTCTCTCTCCTTTTCAAAAATGCAACTATACTTTATTTAAGGCTTCCCTGGTGACTCAGATAACTTGTAAGGCAGAACACCCAGGTTCGATCCCTGGGTTGGGAAGATCCCCTGGAGAAGGGAATGTCAACCCATTGCAGTATTCTTGCCTGGGAAAACCCATGGACAGAGGATCCCACTGGGCTATAGTCCATGGGGTTGCAAAGAGTCAGACATGGCTGAGGGACTACACTAATTCTGCTTTATTTATTTTGAAATGTACTGGGTCTTTGCAGCTGTGTGCAGGCTTTCTCTAGTTGCCGCGCTTGGGTTTCTCATTGGGGTGGCTTCTCTTGTTTCCAATGGAGCACAGGCTCTAGGGCTTGATGGCTCAGTGGTTGTGGCCACAGGTCCAGCTGCCCCGAGGCATATGGAATTTTCCCCAACCAGGGCTCGAACCTGAGTCCCTCGCACTCTCAACCACTAGACCAGCAGGACAGCTCTGCACTTGGGTCTTTTCTTTTTTTTTTTTCTGTTCTTTCTTTCTTTTTTTTTTAAATTTATTGCAAAACACATAATACAAAATTTATGATCTTAACCATTCTCAAATGGGCCGTTCAGTGGTAAGCATATTCACATTGTTGGGAAACAGAGCTCCTGAACTCTTTCTTCTTGCAAATCTGAAATTCTAGACCCCCTGAACCAAAGCTCCCCTTCCTTCCTCCCCCCCGCCCCTGGCAACCACCATCCCCTTACTGTTTCTATGAATCTGACTACCTCAGAAGCTCATACAAAATCTTTTCCTGACTTGCTTATTTCATTCAGCATCGTGTCCTGAATGTTCATCCATGTTGTAGCGTTTAACAGAATTCTCATTTTAAAGGCTGAGTAATGTTTCATTGTAAATAATATTGTTTGGTTATTGGTTCATCAGTGAACATTTGGGCTGCGTCTATCTCTTCATTATCATGAATAGTGCTGTGATGAAAATGAATACATGTGCAAGGATCTTTGAGATCCTGCTCTCAATTCTTTTGGATACTACATCCAGAAGTGGGATTGCTAAGTCATAGGATAATTCTTTAATTTTTTGAGGAACCTCCATACTGTTTTCCATAGCAAATATACCATTTTATATTCCCACCAACAGTGTACAGGGTTCTGATTTTTCTACATCCTTGCCAGCACTTGTTATTTCTAGATTTTTTTTTTTTTTTGATAGTAGCATCCTATTCAGTGTGAAGGGTTTAACTCATGTGTATTCTTCAAGTGCCCTATAAAGTCCCTGAGGACAGGAATAATATGATGTTTGCCATACAGTGTGTGCATAGTAAATACATGTAGCGTGAAGGAAGGTGTTTGGGCTGATGCTAAAATATGTCTGCATGCTAAAAGCTGTCTGCAAATTCTTTGTCACTGTTCCCTTCAAATCACGGGGCCTGATTTCCCTCCTTTTCAGGGTGGGTCAGGCTTACTGCTCTGTCCTGGAGATGGATGTGGTGGAAGTTTTGCAATGTGATTTCTGAAGCTGGGCCGTAAAGCGGCTGCGGCTTCTGTGTGCTCTCTCTCTTGGATCACTCACTCTGGGAGAAGCCAGTGGCCATGTAAGGACACGCAACAGGCTGATGAAACAGCCACCTGTAAAGGAGCTGAGCCCCCTGTGAACAGCCCAGGTGAGGCCTCTGAGATGTGGGTCCTTAATCCTCCAGCTCCATTCAGGCCTTCAGATGACTGAAAAGGGAGAGTGTTAGTTGCTCAGTTGTGACCCCATGGACAGTAGCCCACCAGGCTCCTCTGTCCATGGAATTCTCCAGGCAGGAATACTGGAGTGGACAGCCATTTCCTTCTCCAGGGGTTCTTCCCGACCCAGGGATTGAACCGGCATCTCTTGCACTGTAAGCAGCTTCTTTTACCGTGTATGCCACCAGCCCCACGAACCATCTTGAGCCAGAACTGCCCAGCTCTCCAGTTTCTGATCCAGAGCGAGGCTGAGAGAAAATAAGTATCTAGTGTTGTTTCAAGATGCTCAGTTTGGGGATGATTTGTTACACGGAGATGGATAACTAATACACTCTCAGATAGTCAACTTGGTGCTTGTAGAAATGAAGTAAGCTGCTCTGGGTTACACGGCTAGGAAGTGGAAGAACTGAGTCTGAAACATATAGCCCTAAATTCCTAGACTGCACGACCTTAGACAGAGAAACACAGGGCTCGGGGGGACTGTGTTCTGGCCCCTCACTGTAAGGGTCCCTCTGGACTGGTACCATGCTGTAGTCCCACAGCATCGATACTCTGGGATTCACATCTTGGGCTGGGTATTGGGCCACCTCCTCATTATTAACCTCCAAAGAGTACTTTGGAAAAAAGAGCAATTGGTCATTTTATCTAATTGGAAAAAAAAAAAAAAACCTTCCTTGTTTTTGGCCTGATCTCCTTGACACTTATTTTGCTTTCTTGCTTCTCTGGAGTTTTCTTTACCTTAGTCAATCATCTGATAACAAAGCTCTCTTGCTCCTGCCTGCTGCTGCTGCCACTGCTAAGTCACTTCAGTCGTGTCCAACTCTGTGCGACTCCATAGACGCAGCCCATCAGGCTCCCCTGTTCCTGGGATTCTCCAGGCAAGAACACTGGAATGGGTTGCCATTTCCTTCTCCATGCTCTTGGCTAGAACATGCCAATGGTTCTGTTAGAACAATTACGCTTCATTTCAGGGTGAGCTGATTTCATGACAACTTTCTGCAGCCGAGAAGCATCACTCCTGTGGAATCAGAGCGCTCAGGCTACTCAGCTGAGGCCTGGAAGCCTCCCCAATGAGCACTTCCTTTGTCTCCAGGCCCTGTGTTAGCTCTCCTTGCCCTCTCTGTCTCACTGAGGTTGGGTCACAGCGTTTACACTCTTCTCTCCCTTCAAATTGCTTTCCTCCTTGCTCCTGGGCTTCTCTGCCAGGTTCCTATTTTAGGCTACATTGTGTTCCTGGGAAGTCAGCCTCTTCTCCTCCAAAGATGGATTTACTTATCCATCTAATGGGTATAAGCGTACCTATCCAGCAAGGCTGTTCTGAAGGCTAAATGATAGGGCATAGTAACACCCCCAGTATGGTGTCAGTATCATAAATGAGAGCACTTAAAAAAAAAGTCTTTATTGAATTTGTCCCAATATTGCCTTTTTTTTTTTTTTAATGTTTTGGTTTTTTGGCTGTAAGACATGTGGAATTTTAAGTCCTCCATCAGGAGTCAAACCTGCACCCCTGCTGTTGGAAGTTGAAGTCTTAACCACTGGACTACCAAGCAAGTCCCTGAGTGAGAACCTGAATCAGGACAGGGTTATTTCCCTATTCACTAGGAAGCCTGTCGACAATGGGATAATTCTCTTAGCCCCTTATAGAGATCTGCTCTATTTGTCATTCGGTCTCTGAAACTGCTTCTTCCTTTTTCCTTTTTTCCTTTGGCACTGTAGCAGCTGTTGCATTTTCCATCAGCCATTTGGGATTCACCTCCCTCTTCGGCTCCTTTCCCCAGCCACTCAGCACCAATCTACCCCCTCCCACCTTTTGGCTTTGTCTTTCCTCTTGTCTAGGTTTTCACTGTCCTCCCCAAGGGCCACGACCCCTCTGCCATCTGTCCTCACCTGGCCCAGCTGTTTTCAAGTCACCTAATCCTTTTACATTATTCCCTTCCCAGGTAGCCAACAAATGGCCGTATTTTCCAAGGAACACTCACAGATGCCTCCTCCGTCTCTTAAAAATACTTGACATTGATGATTTAAAACAACTCTGGCTTCTCCAGATGCCTCCTCCAAACCCTTCAACCCCTAGCTCCCGTGGAGGGAAAGGGTCTCTCACCAGGTCACCAAGGAGAACTCTCTCCTGAAAGCACACTGACTGCAGTCCTGTGTAATGACAGAACTCTCCAAGTTCTAATCTATCCAGGCTTTGCATTAGAGTGGCCAGAGGTGTCTGGAGTCCTCAGGGGCAGTCTGAAGGACCCATCTGACCCCTTCTGAAGTTTATCAGTTGTTGCTAATTACTGGGAACATGGTATTTTCTATCCAATTGATAGGAGGAGCTCATTGGAGGTTAGATGACCTGCTAACATTTCAGACTGACTTCAGGAATGTATGGGGCTTCCCTGGTAGCTTAGTCAGTAAAGAATCCACCTGCAACGCAAGAGGCTGCCTGCGATGCAGAAGACCTGGGTTTGATCCCTGGGTCGGGAAGATATGCAGGAGGGCTCGGCAACCCACTCCAGTATTCTCACCTGGAGAATGCCATGGACAGAGGAGCCTGGTGGGCCACAGTACATAGGGTCACAAGAGTCAGACATGACTTTTTGCTTTTTCAATACATTCTCCACAGGGTTAGAAGTTAAGAATGACATCACAGAGCACAAAATATATATCTACTCCCCCGACTCCCCTTCCTTAAATTCTAGTCCAGAGACTTTCAAACAAACCAGGAAGTTCCATAAGGAGCTGTGGAAATAAAAGAAACTGATGCCCTCTTGTTTTGTCAGGAGTTGGCTCCAGGTGCTGCAGTAAGCCAACGATCATAGGCTGCCCCAGTGTTTTGAGGGGACCAGAGTGGATTAGAGGGGATAGGCTGGGAGACAGGGACACGAGATTGTCGTGTCACAGAAAGGCAGGCCACAGGCAGACCTCCTTCACCTCCTGCCTCTGCACTTGATGCGTTGTGTGATATTAGGCAAGTTATTTAACTGGACCAAGTGTTCGAGTCTGCCTCTGAAAGGGTGATGTTGATGCTGCCTTCATTGGGCTGTTTACGTGGAATGATGTCACACACCGCAGCACCTGGGACCGCGTGGGTGACCGTGTGGGAGCAGGGACCCCGGTGGGAGTGAGGGTAGGTAAGCGCTGAGGGGCAGGCAGAGTTCTCCCCTTGAGTTGCCTGGGCGTTTCTGGTCGTGGATGAACTGTGTCTGATCACTCTCGAACTGGGATTAAGAGTGAGTTTCAGGCAAGGTTATACGATTCTGCAGGGCAAAGCTGAACAAAGCCCGCTTTACTGCCTACTTTATAGCCTGTGACTTTTAATGGCTCCTGCAGTTGACAGTGCTTCTCCCTGAAGCCAAAGGGAACTTGTTATCCTGCAGTTTATTTTGCATTTAAATAGCACTTTGGTTTCCAAGGTGCTTAACAATCATTAATTCATTCCTTCTCCCGCTAGGTTCTACTCTTTGCTTTCTTTATTGACTTATTTTTGCAGAGTGGGGAGCTGGCTAAAACCCGGAGATTTGCCCAAGGTCACACAGACCTGGTGGGGGAACTGCAATCCTGCTCTTTTTCACATCCTGGTACTGTGTTATGTTTGCCGTAGCCTGTTATTTCTCACTGCTCAGGGGGCATCAGGCAAGATCAAAAGTTGTTTGGGAGGGCTTCCCTGGTGGCTCGGTGGTGAAGACTCCGCCCGCCAGTGCAGGAGATGTGAGTTCGATCCCTGATTTGAGAAGATTCCACATGCTGTGGAGCAAGGAAGCCCACCTGCCAGTGTTTAGCTTGTGCTCTAGAGTCCATAACTGCGACTACTGAGACCACACCCTAGAGCCCGTGCTCCTTGAGATGCCCCTGGACCAAATCAACACACCGCAGCCAGAGAGTAGCCCCTGCTTAACACAGCTAGAGAAAAGCCTGTCAGCAACAAAGACCCAGCACAGCCAACAGCAAACAAATAAACGATGTTTGGGAAGGGATTCCCAAAGTAAGTGTCTACTAGAATGGCCCTTCCTCATTCAGGGAAATTATGGGAGAAATTTTCATATACTGACCTTGAAACCTTAGGATTTTGAAGGTCCACATTGATCCTAAGGAAAGTTATCCCAAGTAGTTAAGGTCCTTCGTTTGAGATCACTTGGAGTCAGTTTGGCCATGGCTCAGACGTTGACCCAGTTATTTGGGCAAAATAACTAGATCAGATTTCCCCTTTCATAGAATTGATTCATTTTATAAGAAAATCACTATGTCTCTCTGAAGTCAGAAATGATCCACCCATTACTCCCCAAATGCTGGTCCATTCTAGCTCCCACCCCTCCTCCTCCCTTCCTCCAGGTCTGCAGCCCTGCCAGCTCCCATTTCTCGGAAACTTGCACAAGTCTGCACGTGGACTTCCCACCCTTTTTCTCTGCCCCCTCTCACCTACCTGGTGTCAAGGTATCGGTTTTTTCTACTTAAAATAATTTTTAGTGTTCATGTCAAAATCAAATTATTTGCTGGCAACAGTTCAGAGGCTCATATGCCATTAGTAGAGACCTTTAAATCTCTCTCTGTAGTTTCTGCTATTCAGTTCTGTTGAGTAGTGAAGTTTTTCCTTTGTTACCGTTTGCTCTTCTTACTCATTTTTCCTTTTTCTCTCACCCTAAAAAGCTTAGAGACTTGCTATTTCCTTTGAATAGTGAGTCTTTAGTGAGTACCATATCTTAGTTTCTCTTATCGTCTGTTTCTGATGGGGTGTGAGTGCACCCGTGCCAAGTCATTTCAGTTGTGTCTGACTCTGTGCGACTCCATGGACTGTAGCCCGCCAGGCTCCTCTGTCCATGGGATTCTCCAGGCAAGAATGCTGGAGCGAGTTTCTGTGCCCTCCTCCAGGGGATCTTCCTGACCCAGGGATCAAACCCGAATCTCCTACATCTACTTGCATTGGCAGGTGAATTCTTTACCTTAGTGCCACCTGGGAGGGGGACAGAAAGAATTTAAGTCAGTCCTTGTCCTCCAGGCAAATTTAAGAGCCTATAGACCTAAAACACCTGAATGAAAGACTCTGGCCCCTCCTTGCCTTAACCTTTCCCCTGTCACTGCCATATTCCCATGGTACCTGGCAGTATCTATTTTTCCATTGATGTTTCCATTTTCTGGAGATTATCCAGCTTTGGTTAGGGGAGTTGATCAATATCTTTCATCAAGAATGTCTGGGTCTTTTGGATTGTTTTGGTCTTATTTATTTTTCCCTCTGAAGAGTGGTTTCCTTTAAGCTACTCAGGAGCAAACTCCAAGGATAAAGGTGAACATTCAGAGAATGACAGGTGACTGGTTGGTAGCAAGATGGGTAGGAGAGATAAATGCAATTCTTGCTTTTTCCAAGAGCACAGGGACACAGTCCTGTTGTGCCTGAACAGGGGATAAAATGCGAGGTTACTACCTCTAGAATACCCAGTATTGCTGTGAGATTTTAAAAGAATTTGGCCTTACAAACTTGAAAATTCCCTGAGCTCTGTTTAAAAATAACTTCCAAGCAGACAAAATGAACATTAAGAAAGCAGTGCGGGGAAACAGTCAAATGAACGACCCATTATAATGATAAACATTTATCAAGAAGTTACTATGAATCCAGCACTGGAAACACGGAGACGAATAAAACAGAACTTCTGCCCTCAAGTTCTCAAGTAAGTGGATTAGAGAACCTGATGAAAATTATGATAGAAATATAAATAAAGCACAGAGTAACTTGATCCAGAGATGGTGGACTATGTAATTAAAGTTCCTGGGGGGATAATAATTCTGAACTAAATCTCAAAGAATAAATAGGAGGTCACCAGTTGGGCAAAGCCAGACATTATTGGTACGGAGTTTCAGGTGGTCATTAGTGGACTCTTAAGACTGGACTGCCCCTTGGGAGATGGCAGGAGAGCTGCACTAAGAATTTTGGACATGATTCCTTTCGGTGAAGGAGAATGAAGGAAGGGTTTTAAGGGATTTGATCAAAACTGCCTTGCTTTAGTTTAGAAAGCAGCTCTATATCAAAAAATAGAACTTATTCACAGTTTTCTTCTGGTAACTCCTCATTCTGCTTTGTATGATGACGGTTCCATTGTTATTAGTATATTTCAGTTTTTCTGTGTACACACACACACATATGGTGGTTGCTGTTTAGTCTCTACATCATGTCTGACTCTTTTGTGATCCTATGGGCTGCAGCCTGCCAGGCTCCTCTCTCCCATGGGATTTCTCAGGCCAGAATACTGGAACAGGTTGTCACTTCCTTTTCCAGGGGATCTTCCCGACCCGGGGATCAAACCAGGGTGTCCTACACTGGTAGGCAGATTCTTTATCGCAGAGCCATCAGGGAAGTAAACACCCATAATACCTTTATTATTGACTGAAGGCAGGAGGAGAAGGAGATGACAGAGGATGAGAAGGTTGGATGGCATCACCGAGTCAATGGACATGAGTTTGAGTAAGCTCCAGGAGAGAGTGAAGAACAGGGAAGCCTGGTGTGCTGCAGCTCATGGGATTGCAAAGAGTTGGACGCAATTTAGTGACTGAACAACAAGAACAACCTTTATTATTCACAGACTGATAAAGACTTTGGGAATTGCCTCAAGGTTGCTGAGACATTTGGCTAATTCCTAGAATCAAGTAAAAGTGAAATAAATTATAGAACTTAGTAGGAGTTTAAGCTATACATTAGGTAATAAAGGAAGAGAGAAAGGAAATAATATTTATTTATAATACTACTAACAAGTGCGTTCCATGGTAACTGAGTATGTATATAACCAAGAGGGGGGCTTATTCACAATTTTGGATCTCTGAAAACAAAATTTTCACCACTGCACCCTCTTCAAGTTCTTCCCAATAGCATTCACAAGAAGGAGTGTGCTGCTGAGAAAATAGTGGGTGTTTTTTTTTTTTTTCCAGTTTATTACAGACCTCATAATCTGAAGAATTAAACATCACTTTGAGCATGTTACAAAGGCAAAAAAAAATCGAGGAATAAAGTCACCTGGCCATCAACTGAGGAAAACATAAAGACTAAAGTTATGAAGCAAATTCTTAACCTGGGATTACTTAATGCTGGGTTAAACAGCATCCCTCCAAAATCCATGTCTACTCAAACCTCAGAATGTGACAGTATTTGGAAATAGGATCTTTCCAGATGTAATTTGTTCAGTTAAAATGAGGTTGTACTCTATATTAATAGTAATAATGACTGGAAAATAATGTGTTGACCAGGATGTGGAGAAATTAAAACTCTCGTGTATTGCTGGTAAGAAAGTAAAATGGTGCAGCTGCTGTGAAAAACTGGTACCGTGGCTCCTCAGAAAGTCAAACATAGAATTAATTACCATTTGTCCCAGCCTTTACACTCTTATATCCTAAAGTTCGGAAAAAAAGAAACAGAAACTTGTACTCCAGTGTTCGTAATAGAATTATTTCCAACAGCCGAAAGGTGGAGACAACCCCAGTATACATCAACAGATGGAGGCACATGTCCTTATCCAAGGAACGTGAAACCGTGGAACACTATTCTACAATAAAAAGGAATGTGTTTCTGATACACGTGGCAATATGGATGAATCTTGAAAGCATTATGCTAAGTGACATAAGCTAGACACAAAGGTGATGAGTATTGCATGGTTCCTGTTGCATGAGGGACCTAGAATAGGCAAAGTCGTTGAGACTCAAAGCAGAATAGAGCTTGCCAGGGGCTAGGAGCAGAGGGACATGAATAATTGCTTCATGAATACAAAGTTTCTGTTTGGGGTGATGAAAGGGTAGTGATGGTCAATGTAATTAATGCTGTTGAATTGTACACTTAAAAATGACTTAAATGGCAAGTTTTGTTATACATATATTTTACCACAGTTAATAAAAAAAAAAAGTTACATTGCATGAGGGTGGGCCTTAAGTCCAATCAGCGGTGTCAGAGAGACACATGGAGAGAACGCCAAGGGAAGGCAGAGACGGAGCTGGGGTGGCGTGTCTACCTGCCAAGGGACACAACATCCCGCCGTCCCCAGAAGCCAGGAGAGAGGCATGGGGCCAATCCTCCTCAGGCTTCCACAAGGGAGCAACCATGCCGACGTCTTTTTTAAAAAGAAAAAAAAAGAACGTTTTATATTAACAATGTTGGGATAGTTTCAGGTGGACAGCAAAGGACATCCAGGCTGCCACACAACTTTGAGCAGAGTTCCCTGTGCTATACGGCAGGTCCTTGTTGTTCATCCATTTTACATATAGCAGTGAGTCCCTGTCCATCCCAAACTCCCTACCATCCCTTCCCCTCATCCTTCCCCTCTATTTATCAACATCTTGATTTCAGATTTCTTGCTTCCAGCACTGTGAGAGAATAAACCTTTGTCTTTAAAGCTACCTAGTTTGTAATAATTTGTTATGGCAGCCACCGGAAACAAGTACAATGACCTAGATTTAAATTCTAGCTCTGCCACATCTTATTTATGTGAACTGAGGTAACTAACAGCTTATCTGAGCCCGTTTCCTAATTGTAAGATGGAGATTATGATGTACCTTATTGAGTCCTTAGGAAGATCAAAATGAGACGCAAGCATAAACTCTTAACATAGTGCCTGGTGTGTAATAATCACTCAATAAATGCGAGTTATTAATGCCAGTTAGGATAATAATTAGCAACACAGAAAAATGAGAATTAACTCCCAGGAGAGGCTGGCTTGGCAAGCCCCAATGCCAACAGGATTGTTGGAAAATCAGAAGGATTTACTTCAAAAGAAACTTGACGTTGCCATCCTCATTACAGAAAAACATGGGGGAAATGGGTGTTATCCCGGCTGGCGTCATTGAAACGGATCTGGAAGTTGAATGATTTGTGTCTCAGGCTCTGAGAGGCTTAGAGAAACTGACAAGTGTGTCGTCTTCCTTCTAACAGCCCCTCTCCTCCTCGGTACACCTCACTTTATACACACGCACATTGTCGCATTCAGAGGAGAGCTGTGTTCTAACAGTACACGTGTGCTTTCTCTGCTGAGTGGCACCTGATGCCTCAATGGCACAGGGTGAGCTGGCCATCTAGGTGCGCCATGCAAATTGGATCCTGCTGCCAAGTCCAGCAAAGCCAAGATTGCTTGCTGTCAAACTAAAAAGGGAGAGATGTTGGATTTCCTTTGGTGATAAATGAGAAAAAAATCAATTTTTCAAAGAGCAGTCTAACACCCTTGATGTGTATACTATAAAACAGCTAAATGCATAGGCAAATGGGAGGCTTTGGGAAGAGATGGGCGGGCAGGATGAGAATAGCTGTTGTCTATGGCTTCCCGGTAGATTGTCTGTGACCTTCACCAGCACGTGCTCTCTGCCAGCACCTTCACTGTTAACCTTCATCAGCATTAACACGCCCACCTCTTACAGGCACTGTGTTGGGCTGGTTCAGTACACATGCTTCCTGTCGCTTGCAACAACTGATAAGAGTTGAATCCACAGGTCTGTCCAGGTCAAGTTTGTATTCTTAGCTCTTATTGTTGTTTAGTTGTTAAGTTGTGCCCAACTCTTTTGTGATCGCGTGGACTGTAGGCTCCTCTGTCCATAGGATTTCCCAGGCACAAACACTGGAGTGGGTTACCATTTCCTTCTGCAGGGAATTTTCCTGACCCAGGGACTGAACCCACGTCTCGTGTATCTCCTGTATTGGCGGGTAGATTCTTTACCACTGAGCCACCTGGGAAGACCATTCAACCCACTACAAAGTGTAAAAACCATTCCTAGCTCTTGACTGTACAAAAGTAGTTGGCAGAATTTGCTGACCCCTGATCTAGCTCATTGTCTTTAAAAAAAAAAAATTTATTTATTTTTATGTTTTTAGCCACATCTCAGGGCATATGAGATCTTAATTCCGTGCCCTCTGCATTGGAAGGTGGACTCAACCACTGGATTGCCAAGCAAGTCCTTAGCTCACTGTTTTGAACGTAGAAAATGCTCTACGTTTACATGATTTCCGTAAGATTGGTAGATGAGAGAAGACTTGAGCTGCAAGGACCGTAGTGTGTTTGGGGAGGATGAAGCTGTTATCAAGCAAGTTCGGGAGTCTTGATGGTGGGGAGGGGAAAGAGAGGGATCAGGACTGGAGACTTCACCTTATAACTCATCAAGTTAAGAAAAACTCTGTGTGGTTATTGGACATGCAACAGGTCACAAGACAGGGAAGGCGCTGGCTGAGCTAGGGGAGGCTGTTGAAGGCTCAGGTGCATTGTGGGAGAAAGTCAGGGCTTGGAGCAGGGTGAGTGGACAGATTGATTCTGTCTGGGAGTGAAAGAGAGAGGTTCAGTCACCCTCACCACCTGGGTAATGGCTTGAGGGGTTTGAATTTGAGTTATATGGTACAGAGAAGATTTTAATGACTGAAGGGGATTAGAGTATGTCACTCCTTTCAAATACGTCACTGAGAGCTGGAGGCAATTGAGAAACAACAGACACAGGAAAAGCTCTTTGCCCTCCCCCATCTTCCTAAAAGCAAGACATAAATTTCCTGTGAGAAAGGTGCCCTCCTTGTACCAGAAGGAGGAGAGCAACCGAGCACTGGAGAAGGAGTGTCAAGGCTGAGGTGAAACTACATAAACAGACCTTACTAAAATAACCCTTATCTTCCATTAGTTTCCCCCATATTTTTCCTAGTCACCTTCCCACAATTTATCACCACTAGAAGCTGAAACCCCCTTTCCTATTTTTAGTCTGTTCTCCACAGTTTATCATCCTTCATTAAAATGGGGTTTGTCACTTCTTTCCTGTGAAGCTCCTGTGTGCATAAAAATATCAACATCAATAAAAATGGCATGCCTTTTCTTCTGTTAATTTGTCAGTTGTCAATTTAATTCACAGGCCCCAGACACTGAACTTAAGAAGGTAGAGGAAAAGTTTTTCCCCCCTTTACATGACTTTTTCTTAATTTAAAAGGTCCAAATTAATTGCCTTAAACCCTTTTATCATCATCAGTCTATGGAGAACTCCATGTGTGAAATTCTCCTTAAAGAAGGACTGGATATTTGGTGAATTCTTGTGACTAAGATGGAGCCGACCGACTGCACAGTGTTGGCCGGCAAGTAGAGATGTAATTTTCAAAGGCTTTATCAATGGGAGTCAAGTGGACAGTAACCTAGGCTGGCTCTTGTATATTTTAGTATCCTCTTTATTGTTTTTGAACATTCCAGTACTGACCAAGATCTTGCTCTTCCAAAGCTTGGGCTGATAACAGCAACCAAGGGCACCATGCCAGAAGTTTGAGACTCTGCTGGGGGCCGGGGGTGGTTTCCTCAATCAGTTCTGGAGGCCAACTTGCTGGGCCTCCAATCCTGTTGGGGGAGGACTGTCTCTTGCTCATGGGAGCATCCCCAGGCCTTTGTCTGGTGCTTAGTAAACAGAAGGCTTGTGTTGCTTGTATTCGTATTGTTGCAACAGGGCAAGTGTGAATCTGACTTTCTTCTGCCCAGCAGTCCGCTCGCACCTGTTGGTCTTTCTCCTGTGGAAGCAAAAGACCCTCTGCTCCTATGTTTCTCTCCGAGGTCCTCGGGGCAGATCCCACTCAGGCCCCCTTACAGTTATTTCCTGCCCTTTCATTGACTCAATGAGTAAAGAATCCTCCTGCAATGCAGGAGAGACAGGAGACAGGTTCAGTAGCTGGGTCAGGAAGATCCCCTGGAGAAGGAAATGGCAACACACTCCTGATTCTTGCCTGAAAAATTCCATGGACTAAAGAGCCTGGTGGGCTATAGTCCAAAGGGTCACAAAGAGCCGGACAGGACTAAGCACACACACACACCTCTAAGTAAAACGTCCTCTCTCTGGGTGGGCCTGAGTTC
Source organism: Aepyceros melampus (assembly GCA_006408695.1). Classification (NCBI taxonomy): domain Eukaryota; kingdom Metazoa; phylum Chordata; class Mammalia; order Artiodactyla; family Bovidae; genus Aepyceros; species Aepyceros melampus. The sequence goes on along the minus strand of SJXQ01002816.1, from coordinate 219,407 downwards.
AGCCTAGCGATCTGATTAAAATAAGTCACACTGGAAAGCTGCTGGGGGTATGTTTGCATTTTAAAAGGGAGTTTGATGGTCTCAAATACTCTTCGTGGTAGACTGTGGGTAAGGGGGGTTGTGAGTTTGAGGGACTTCCTGGAGCATTTGTTCCAATCCAGGCTCCTGGGATTATAGAGAAATCTTCCAGCTGTACTCAAAGCACTGGCAGTGGCAGCAGCTCCTGAGATTTTATTAACATTACAGAATCTCCATCCCACCTCAGGCCACAGGGCAGAACCAGCTAAATCAGAACCTGAATTTCCATTCCAGTTTGAGAGGCAGTCTGCCTCCTCCCCAAGGGGCTGGACTCCCACAGGTGAGAACAATAAATGTCTTGATTTCTCCTTGTGAGATCTCTGTGACACTTACCATAGAGTGAGATACTTTTCATATCAATAGTTTCCCATTTTTATTATGCACTAGGCAATGGCACCCCACTCCAGTACTCTTGCCTGGAAAATCCCATGGATGGAGGAGCCTGGTGGGCTGCAGTCCATGGGGTCGCTAAGAGTCAGACACGACTGAGCGACTTCACTTTCACTTTTCACTTTCGTGCACTGGAGAAGGAAATGGCAGCCCACTCCAGTATTCTTGTCTGGAGAATCCCAGGGGTGGGGGAACCTGGTGGGCTACCGTCTATGGGGTCTCACAGAGTTGGACACGACTGAAGCGACTTAGCAGCAGCAGCAGCAGGCTCCTCTGAGGGCACCAATTAAAAATTCAGAGGTAGGCTTCCCTGGAGGCTAAGTGGTAAAGAATCTGCCCACCAAACCAGAGACTTGAGTTTGATCCCTGGGTTGGGAAGATCCCCTGGAAAATGAAATGGCAATGCACTTCATTATTCTTGCCTGGGAAATCCCATAGACAGAGGAGCCTGGTGGGCTACAGTCCCTGGGATCGCAAAGAATCAGACATGACTTAGCAACTGAAGAACAACAACGACAAAACTGAGACTCAGATTCAGTGGATTAGAGAGGTGGTTCAGGTATCTGCTATATATCCCTGGTGGCTCAGAGATTAAAGCGTCTGCCTGCAATGCGGGAGACTTGGGTTTGATCCCCTGGTCTGGAAGATCCCCTCGAGAAGGAAGTGGCAACCCACCCCAGTATTCTTGCCTGGAGAATCCCATGGACGGAGGAGCTTGGTGGGCTACAGTCCAGGGGTTGCAAAGAGTCGGACATGACTGAGCGACGTCACTCACTTTCAGGAATCTGCATTTTTTATAAGTTGCTCAGGTGGTTTCAAAAAAGATGTCCTAGCTTCACATTTTGAGAACCCTAGTCCTTATTGTGGAGAAGGCAATGGCACCCCACTCCAGTACTGTTGCCTAGAAAATCCCATGGACAGAGGAGTCTGGCAGGCTGCAGTCCTTGGGGTCGCTAAGAGTCAGACACGACTGAGCGACTTCACTTTCACTTTTCACTTTCATGCATTGGAGACGGAAATGGCAACCCACTCCAGTGCTCTTGCCTGGAGAATCCCAGGGACGGGGAGCCTGGTGGGGTGCCGTCTATGGGGTCTCACAGAGTCGGACACGACTAAAGTGACTTAGCAGCAGCAGCAGCAGCAGCAGTCCTTATTGTGTTCTAGCCTTGACCCATGTTTTATGGGAAGGGCTGCAGAACATTCAGGATCAGAGCCTGCTTGTTCCACGGCAAACTGGAAATGCTAGGGGACTTTCTTGGTGGTTCAGTGGTTAAGACTCAGTGCTCCCGATGCGGGGCCTGGGTTCGATCCCTGGTCAGAGAGCTGGATCCCACATACCACAACTAAGAGCTGACATGCTGTGACTAAGACCCGAAACCACCAAATAAATAAATTTCTTAAAGAGAGAGAGAGAGAGGAAATGCTGGGCTCAAGGTAGAAATTCACATGGAAAATCTCAAATTTGAAAGCATAAAGTCCCTGATACTTATAGACTAAATCTTCTGCCTATTTGTCTGTTGAAGGCTGGTTTAAGGCAAGTATTTGGAAGTTATGTTTACCACCTGGGCACCTGTTTCACTCTTTACAAGAGAAATAGGATTTTTTACTTCCTTCACCACCCTAGCTCCCTCCCTCCATTGCTTTCCTTCCTGCCCTTGGGACCTACCTGTGGGCGTCTCACAGTTTCTGGAGCCTGGGGAACAGCCACAGAGCGCAGCAGCTAAAAGATTTGCCCATGGTTGATACAGAAAGTGCTGGGATTGCATCACTTCCTTGGTCTCTCCAGGGTTATTACAGAAAGTGAAGTCGTTAGCTGCAGGGAATTAACTGAATATGATAAGCCCAGAGCGTTAAGAAAATATCTGTCCTGAGACTGTGGAAAAGAACACTATGCGTTGCTTTTCCAGCTGACTGTTCTTTCTCTAGAATTTTCGGCCTGTGGGCTGCTGAGACAGCACGCGGAAATGTGGACACGCTCTAGACCACACCCGCATCCATAGGCACGCAGGGTACAGAGAGGGCAAAAGACTCTTACAACCTGTCAGCTTAGTGAATTTCACCAAAGAATCAACATGTCAGGATTGTTCCCACCGCAGTTCTGATAGTGATAGTGTTAGTTGCTTAGTCGTGTCCAACACTTTGCGACCCGATGGACTACATGTAGCCCTCCAGGCTCCTCCGTCCATGGGATTCTCCAGGCAAGAACACTGGGATGGGTTGCCATTCCCTTCTCCAGTGGATCTTCCTGACCAGGGATGGAACCTGGGTCTCCTACATTGCAGACTACATTCCAGAAGGTGTGTTTTATTAGGAACAGGGTGATGGCAACCGTGTGGGATGCGGTGATTCTTTTATCTGATTAGAGGACCTGGGAGGACAAAGATCTGGGGAGGGACCTGTGCATTCATAGCTCAGACTAATTAAGCAAATTCCCAGCCTTCTGTCAGGGCCCCGCGCTGGACTCAAATGCACTCATTCTGTGTTTCCTGACGTCCCCCTAGGATGTCTTTTTCCCAATGAGACAGTAACAGGCAGTTACTCTCTTGTGAAAATGCCTGAAACGTTCCCATTTTGAGATGGTCTCATACAGCAGAGGTTCTGTCTCCCAGTCTCATTTGATTGGACTCCTCTGCCTGGATTTTCCCCGTGAGCCCCAAATGGTTGCTTGGCCTTCCCCTCGATGGATTCATTGTTCGATTTAAGCCCATTGTGGCAGAAAATCTGATGTCATTTGCAGCTGCTACACCGAGATTCAAAGAAGCAATCATTAACCCTTGCAGAGATCCATATGAAGGCACCGGGGCCTTTCCCATCCTCTGTGCCACTAACAGTGGTGTGAGTCAGGTTTCCGTATCGTATTCGACGTTTGTTAGCAAAGGAGTTTTCTGGTCTCTCATACATTCAACAAATGCACATTTGCTATTTTTGTTGACTCGTTAAGCTGTGTCCAACTCTTTTGGAACCCCACAGACTGTAGCCTGTCAGACTCCTCTGTCCACAGGATTCTCCAGGCAAGAATACTGGAGTGGGTTACCATTTCTTCCTCCAGGAGATCTTCCCTACCTAGAGATCGAACTCAAGTCTCTTGTGTCTCCTGCATTGGCAGGTAGAATCTTTGCTACTGAGCCACCTGGGAAGCCCCTCAAAAATACAAACTGATTAGATCCTTTCCAGGAGAAGGGCATTAGGGTATACCACCTCAAATATGCCACATTGGTATAAGGATTATTTTGAGCTGCCTGCAACTGAGAATCAGGAGAGGCAGGAAGAGTTCTCTTCCCTCCCCCTTTCTGCCTAAAAGCAGCATAAATTTTCCTTTGTGAAGGTGTCCCCCTCTCTCACGCCAGGAAGTGGAGAGCGACTTATCACTGGAGATGGAGAGTTGGCGCTGAGATGAAGTCTGCATACACAGACCTTACCAAAATAATCCTTATCTCCGACTGGTTCCCCGTTATACTTCCTAGTCACCTTCCCACAGTTTATCATCCCTTGAAGCCCAGACCCCTTTTCCTTTGTTAAAATGGTGTGTAAGCCCCCAAGCCTCCTCACTGCTTTGAGTTTCACTTCTATTTTCTGAACTTCCGTGCACATAAAATATTAATAAAATTTGTATTCCTTCCCTCCTGTGAACCTTTTGTAAGTTAATTTGCAGGCCTCCAGGTTATGAACTTAAGACGGTACGGAAAAAGTTTTTCCTTCCTGACACAGGCAGGTACATAAGCCTGCTTATCTCCTTTCTCTCTTTAATGGCTAGGTGCCTTAAGGATCCCCCAGCCTTTAGGAAAACTTTTTTTTTTTCTTGATTCATGAGCACTGGAGAAGGAGTGCTCCTTCTAGGAGGGTGTTGGGAACTTGCAATGTTGCTGCTCAAGCCTCTGAGAGCTGTTTTGAGTGAAGACTTGTTCTCAGATGCATTGTCGTGACAGCCCTCAGAAAGGGTGGATTTTGGGGTGAATATTGATGCCAGGAGGTGGTCCCTGTGGAAACAGAGGAGTCTTATGCTGTTGGAATAGTACCTGGTGAGTCCTTAGGATCCATCTCAGATGTCAGGAGCAGGGCCCTGAATATTGATCTTCCACATTTAAGTTTTTGGATATCTTCAAGGGGTATTTATTTTGTATATGAAAGATAATTCCATAGTTTATTTTAGTTTTATGGATTAACATTTTATTTACTAAAGTTACAAATTTAGAAACCTAGATCCTTCTTAAGTTTTTAAGAGTCTTATTATTCTAGTTATCCTATAATAATGTTTTAACAGTCATTTTAAAATGGCCTTTGAATTATGTTTTTCTATGTCATAAGTTCAATTAATTGAATCTCATGTATTTTAAACTGCATGTATAAGTTTAGCATCACATTTCTTTATTAAGTACTTAAATTATCTGACTGAGAAAAACTTTTCAAACACTTAAGTAATTTTTGTTAGTCTAATAAATGTATATAGTGGAACTTGAATACCCTTAAATGTTCCAATATTATATAAACAGTAAAATTTCAATTTAAAATCACAAACCCAAGTTAGTTATTCAACTACACATCCTTAAACATCATTACAAAGCTGCACTCACCCTAATTGGCCATGTTATCTTAAGCTTAAAAGTTTTAAAAGATTGCTAAGGTGTTTTATGGGCTTCCCAGGTGGCTCAGATGGTAAAGAATCGTCTTGCAATGCAGGACCGGGGTTCAATCCCTGAGTTGGGAAGATACCCGGGAGAAGGGAATGGCTACCCACTCCAGTATTCTTGCCTGGAGAATTCCATGGAAAGAGGAGCCTGGCGGGCTACAGTCTACGGGATCACCAAGAGTCGGACAAGACTTAGAGACTAACACGCTTTCAAGATGTTTTATGTGAACGTTTGTGTCCCCCCAAATCTACAAGGTGAAGCCCAACACGAATATGAGAGTATTAGGAGTGGGGCTTGGGGAGGTGATTGGGTCATGAGGGTGAAGCCCTCGCCAGCGGGATCAGCGTCCTTATAAAAGAGACCCACAGAGCTTGATAGTGCCTCTGCCTGCGGAGACCAGCTGTAAGGCAGCTGCACGTGAACCTTAAGAAGCAGGTTCTCCCCAGACACCGGCTCTGCCGGCGCCTGGATCTGGGACATCTCACCTCTCAGAACTGAGGAATAAATCTCTGTGGCTGATATGCCACTCTGTTTATGGTAATCTTTTATAGCAAGCTGAATACAGTAAGACAAACACCAAAAATGCCTGGAACTTAATCCCTAACAGAAAAACCTTAGCAGATTCTATACTAAATTCTAAATCTTTCTGAGAAGACTTAAAAGGTGCTTACCTGTTAAAGAAACGGTTATGCACTTCAAGCCACTTTGGGGAAATGTTCTCAGACCCCGAGTACCTTCTTGTTTGTGACATGGAGGCCAATTTACAGTCCGTGGACCCCACCATGGTGTTCAATAGATCAGATTTTGTTTATCTTTAGCTTTTAGAGTAACAGAAATGTCTTGTCCATCCAATTTCAAAGGACCTTTGAACTGAAAATAAACCTGTGTTCTTTTTCACAAAATGTTTATCTCTTAGGAACATGCAATTCTTTCAAGTATTAAAATAATGTGACTTCTTTCTGCATATCTCTTGGCCTTGCCTCATTATTTGATAATTGCCTGATATTTGGCCACAGCTTCCATTCTGCTGACATTTTAATTCTATGATTCAAAATGGAATATTTTCAGGCATATAAGAGCGTGTTCCCGATCTAGTACCTGGCACCCAGTACATGCTCAGCCAATTGTAATTATTATTTATTTGAGATTTACAGCCAGGATCTCCAAACTAGTAAGAGGACTCAACGGTTGCACTAAGTCTTCAACAAACACTGAAAACTAGATGAGATATAAAAAAAGAAGAGATAGCTCCTAAATGGTAGGTGTAAGAGCTGGGCACGAGGAAGGGAATGAATAAGAGGGAGAAAATGGCAGGAAATAACCTACAACCATATAATGATATTTATATTTAGTGAAATATTTTCAGCTTCAGCTCACACAAAAAAACCAGTGAAGCATCCAGTTGATACACGAATGTGTCACTGCAGGGAGATGGCGATTCACAGAGATTTTCTTCATAAAGAAATAGAGCCTAGCCTATTCAAAAGCACTTCCATTTAATGCAACGCTGCATCGAACAGGGCTCTTTTCAAGGGGCTACTATTAAAGGCAAGATTATTATCTTCAGCATTTAGATGGCGTGCTGACTGGGGCCATAACACCAGGGCACTTAGACGCTCCCATTATCAATGTACAGTATGGTCTTTGGAAGTTTAAAAATAGCTTTCCCAACCTTTTACGGCTTCTCTTGCATGGCCTGTGGCTGTGTGCTCTGGAGAAGGCTGGGCACCCTGCTGGGGAGGCTGCTGAGTTGGATCCTTGCTAGCATGTTGACCTTAAAGGGTTCACCCCCCAGGATGGGTGACCTGCTCCTAACAATGTCCTTTGAGACCACAGGTAAAGCTAGAGTTTAGAGGAAAGCAGTGTTTCAGGGACACAATTCTTGTTCTAACCATGACATTTGGGACATTTATTCTTTCTAGGTTAGATACTTGGTGAGGGACATTTTGTGAGTTAGAATTCTATTTTCAAAAAGAATTCTCTCTTATTTTCTCAGGTTTAATGAATATATCACGAGCCCTTACTACGTTCAAGATTTTACTCTAGGTGTTGGGAAGATAAAGAGGAACAAGGCTTTCTCTGCCCTCAGGTAGGCTGGGGATGGGAGAAATCCTTTCAATGTGATTCCTCAATTCCTCCTCTCTGACGGAGGTCTCAAATGCAAATGCTTCTGGGGACCAGGCCCATCTTGTCAATGAGTGGACAGGCCTGTGGGTGACCGTGACACATGGAGACCAAGTTCTCTGTGTTTCCTGGGGGCAGTGACTCAGTTCCAGAGGCTGCTGAGCAGGAAGAGCAGCTGTAGGGAGAATCCAGTTTCAGATTACAGTTTCTTTGGTCATGTCCTGGCCCTTGACAGTCTCAATGTTATGGTCCATTACTAACTGACACTGGGGGGGATTAAGAGAAGGGTTTCTAACCAGGTTTGGGGTGAAGCTAAGGCAACAGCAGCTGCTTGGAGAATCAGTTTTGGGGCAGCAAGGGTAGAGAGATTGCCTGGGGCATTGATAGAGCCAGATGGTGTTTGGGTGGCAAGTGACAACTAGGACAAATTTGTGGCACAAATGGGCAGTCCCTGGGGATTTCCAGAGAGATCTGGGGAAGGGAACTTGATGAGGCTCCTGCTGGGATGGTTTGGGTAGAAGAAGGAAGTATAGTCATTCTTCCGTATCTTTGGCATATTCAGTTCAGTTCAGTTCAGTCGCTCAGTCGTGTCCAACTCTTTGTGACCTCATGAATTGCAGCACGCCAGGCCTCCCTGTCCATCACTAACTCCCGGAGTTCACCCAAACTCATGTCCATCGAGTCGGTGATGCCATCCAGCCATCTCATCCTCGGTCGTCCCCTTCTCCTCCTGCCCCCAATCCCTCCCAGCATCAGGGTCTTTTCCAATGAGTCAACTCTTCACATCAGGTGGCCGAAGTATTGGAGTTTCAGCTTTAGCATCATTCCTTCCAAAGAACACCCAAGACTGATCTCCTTTAGAATGGACTGGTTGGATCTCCTTGCAGTCCAAGGGACTCTCAAGAGTCTTCTCCAACACCACAGTTCAAAAGCATCAATTCTTTGGTGCTCAGCTTTCTTCACAGTCCAAATCTCACATCCATACATGACCACAGAAAAAACCATAGCCTTGACTAGATGGACCTTTGTTGGCAAAATAATGTCTCTGCTTTTCAATATGCCATCTAGGTCGGTCATAACTTTCCTTTCAAGGAGTAAGTGTCTTTTAATTTCATGGCTGCAGTCACCATCTGCAGTGATTTTGGAGCCCTCAAAAATAAAGTCTGACACTATTTCCACCGTTTCCCCATCTATTTCCCATGAAGTGATGGGACCAGATGCCATGATCTCGTTTTCTGAATGTTGAGCTTTAAGCCAACTTTTTCACTCTCCTCTTTCACTTTCATCAAAAGGCTTTTTAGCTCCTCTTCACTTTCTGCCGTAACGGTGGTGTCATCCACATATCTGAGGTTATTGATATTTCTCCCAGCAATTTTGATTCCAGCTTGTGTTTCTTCCAGCCCAGCATTTCTCATGATGTACTCTGCATAGAAGTTAAATAAGCAGGGTGACAGTATACAGCCTTGACGTACTCCTTTTCCTATATGGAACCAGTCTGTTGTTCCATGTCCAGTTCTAACTGTTGCTTCCTGACCTGCATATAGATTTCTCAAGAGGCAGGTCAGGTGGTCTGGGGTTCCTATCTCTTGAAGAATTTCCCACAGTTTATTGTGATCCACACAGTCAAAGGCTTTGGTATAGTCAATAAAGCAGAAATAGATGTTTTTCTGGAACTCTCTTGCTTTTTTGATGATCCAGTGGATGTTGGCAATTTGATCTCTGATTCCTTTGCCTTTTCTAAAACCAGCTTGAACATCTGAAAGTTCATGGTTCACGTATTTCTAAAGCCTGGCTTGGAGAATTTTGAGCATTACTTTACTAGCTTGTGAGATGAGTGCAATTTTGCGGTAGTTTGAGCATTCTTTGGCATTGCCTTTCTTTGGGATTGGAATGAAAACTGACCTTTTCCAGTCCTGTGGCCACTGCTGAGTTTTCCAAATTTGCTGGCAAATTGAGTGCAGCACTTTCATAGCATCATCTTCCAGGATTTGAAATAGGTCAACTGGAATTCCATCTCCATTAGCTTTGCTCGTTGTGATGCTTTCTAAGGCCCATTTGTCTTCACATTCCAGGATGTCTGGCTCTAGGTGAGTGATCACACCATCGTGATTATCTTGGTCGTGAAGATCTTTTTTGTACAGATCTTTGGCATATTGGTGGATATCAAAAGCCCTGGATACTCAAGTCTCTTTATGAAATGGGGTAGTATTTGCATGTAATCTGTGGACATCATCAAATCATCAAGTCATCTTAGGTTACTTATAGTGCCCAATACAGCATCGGTGTGTTGTAAAGAGATGCTGGTGCATGGCAAATTCAAGTTTTGCTTTTTGGAACTTTCTGAAATTTTTTTCTCTGTAAATAGTTTTGATCTGCGGTTGGTTGAATCCACAGATGTGGAACATGCAGATACCGAGGGCTGACTTTGTGGTCCCAGCTGCTTAGGTTTGAGTCACGGGTTCCATGTCTCTCCTGTGATCACCACTTGCTCACTCAAATGGCCATACCATGCTCTTTGGCAGTCTTCCCCATTGTTCTTCCCCTCTGTGAGATCTCTTCATGGCTTGGGCACCCTAGTGATTCACCAGATACAGCTCCTGACGGTGGGAGTGTCAGTCACTCGGCTGGCTGAAACTTACCCCTTGGCTGTGTATGGACCCACATACTGTGAGGTCTCTCAAGAGAGAGAGCAGAGAGGGAGCCTGGGGGTACAGGCAAGTCTATAAAGAAACAGAGAAGTTAAAAAAGGAGAGGTTATAAAGCGGTTTCAGTGTTTCATTCATTTCTTTGTTGTTATTAAAAACTCTTTGTTGTTGTTCAGTTGCTAAGTCACGTCTGACTCTGCGACCCCATGGACTGCAGCACGCCAGGCTTCCCTGTCCTTCACCACCTCCTGGAGTTTGCTCAGACTCATGTCCATTGAGTCACTGGTGCTATCTAATCATCTCATCCTCTGCCCTCTTCCCCTTTTTAGGAAAGGTTAAATTCATTTCCACATTTTCATTTTTGGTTTGAGCGTGGGCACTCTCACCTTCAAAAGAGGGGGTTAAATCACATCAGCTATTTTCAGTCTGTCCTGCTCTAGGTGTGGGGTTATGAGGAGTTCCCTGGGGGCCTCAAAGGAGGAAGATGAGCAAGTTTTTAACCAAAGGAACTTTACTCTTCTGACTTTTATGAAAGGTTTCATTTTAACCAAGGGCTCTCCAGCTAAGAAAGACTTACAAACCAGGCACCAGAGGCCCTCTGGGCTCCTGGCTGGACCACACTGCTTCTGTATACCATGAATGCACGTGTCAGTTCAGTTCGGTTCAGCTTAGTTGCTCAGTCTGACTCTTTGTGACCCCATGGACTACAGCACATCAGACTTCCCTGTCCATTACCAACTCCTGGAGTTTGCTCAAACTCATGTTGGTGATGCCATCCAACCACCTCATCCTCTGTCATCTCCTTCTCCTCCTGCCCTCAATCTTTCCCAGCATCAGGGTTTTTTCCAAGGAGTCAGTTCTTCACATCAAGTGGACCAAAGTATTGGAGTTTCAGTTTCAGCATCAGTCCTTCCAATGAGTATTCAGGACTGATTTCCTTTAGGATGGACTGGTTGGATCTCCTTGCAGTCAAAGCGACTCTCAAGAGTCTTCTTCAACATCACAGTTTAAAAGTGTCAATTCTTCGGTGCTCAGCTTTCTTTATAGTCCAACTCTCACATCCATACTTGACTACTGGAAAAACCATAGCTTTGACTAGATGGACCTTTGTTGGCAAAATAATATCTCTGCTTTTTAATATACTGTCTAGTTGGTCATAGCTTTTCTTTCAAGGATCAAGCGTCTTTTAATTTCATGGCTGCAGTCACCATCTGCAGCGATTTTGGAGTCCCCCAAAATAAAGTCTCTCACTATTTCCATTGTTTCCCCAACTGTTTGCCATGAAGTGATGGGACCAGATGCCATGATCTTTGTTTTCTGAATGTTGAGTTTTAAGCCAACGTTTTCACTCTCCTCTTTCACTTTCATCAAGAGCCTCTTTAGTTCTTCTTTGCTTTCATATGGGTGGTGTCATCTGTGTTTGTGTATGTTTTATAAGTATATCACATATTTATATATGTGATATATTTATATGTGTTCACATATTTATACATGTGAATGCATGTGTAAGTTTTATAAATGCTATAATTACCACATGAATAACAAAGTTATTTTGTGTTTATGATCTATGAATTGATTTGTAAAGTGATATTTAAAAAACATCCAGAAACATTGAAAGATATAGCCCACAAGGTGGCTTCTCTTTTTTAGATTACTGTTCTTCTTCGTTTCCATGCTGGAGTTACCCGCAACCACTCCAGGTTCAGTGATTCCCCGGGAGAACTCATAGGACTCTGCATATAATACAATCGTATTCAGGGATGTGATTTAATACAGTGAGAGGACACAAAGCAAACTCAGCAAAAGGAAAATGTACTGAGTGAAGTCTGGGGGAATCTAGGCAAAAGCTTCTAAGAGTCCGGTCCCACTGAAGTCATATAGGACATGCTTAATTCCTCCAGTCAAGAGAAACACATTTGTTATGACAACACATAACACGTTGTTGTTACGACAACAAATGTGAGATGGCGTCCGTCAGGAAAACCTGTTAGAGATCCAGCGTCCAGAGTTTTCACTGGCTCGTCACGTAGGCACCATTGATTGATACGTGCCCAAATTCCAGACCCCCAGAAGGAAAGCATAAGCCACATTATCTGTGTAACTGATGCAGGTATAATGAAACACCCTTCTCAGGGAATGGCGGGACTCTCCAGAAATCCAAGTTCCTAGATGCCAGCCAGGAACCAACCCTGTAAGTGGGCTTTTTCTAAAGACAGCAGTAGCTTGCTTTGTTAACTCTTTTCTGTACATTCTCTCCCTTTTCTTTCTTATCTCCTCCTTCCTGATCTTCTGCCTCTTTTAAATGGTATATTGGGAGCTGCAAAGGATGGAAGGCACCCAGGGTTCTCTCCATCCCCGGGCAGCCCTGTTACTGGGTGCACACAGCCCTGCTCCTTCTGCAGAGGGATGGCTGTGAACAAGGATATGTCAGGAAGACTGTGTCAGAGGGTGATGCTGGGGTCCAGGAGGGAGGCAGTGGGCACACACCATGGGGGTGGTGAGGGAGTAGAGAGCGGACAATTTTGAGAGCCACCAGCAAAGAAGGATGGATGGATATATCTCCCAGGATGGTTTTTGGCTGACTTTCCCCCAAATTCAGCATGCTTCTGGGCTGTCTTCTTTGGCCTTTGTGATCAGTATTCATAAAAGGTCAGTTCTTCCCTCTTTCCCACTAATAGCACATACAAATAAATATTACTTTTCCATTATATTTTATTATCTATGTCACAGTTTAATCTCTTCATATAGATACTTTAATCATGGTTATGAATTTGTGTGTACTTAGGAATTAGGAATTAGTGTCTTATTGGATGCAGAAGAGCTTGTTTCATTTATGAGAAAAAATTTAATTTTAATACAACCTTTATATTCAAAAGCTGACATAAAGGAACAGTAGAGAGAAGGTACTGCTTTCTTTCTATTCTTCATACACTTTTTTGATCAGTTGAATTTTTCCTGACTAGAAATTACATATACATATATATGTATATGTAATTATATACATTGGAGGAGGGCATGGCAACCCACTCCAGTGTTCTTGCCTGGAGAATCCCCATGGACAGAGGAGCCTAGCAGATTACAGTCCATAGGGTTGCAAGAGTCAGACATGACTGGTGATTTAGCACGCACATGTAATTATACATATATTTTGGAGCTCAAACTGGAGCCAACTCAAGGCACATAAAGCAGAGAAGCCTCAGTCTTGGAGCGGATAAGCTCCTTACTTTGAACTGGGTAACTATCCTGAGGTCTTAGGTTCAGTTGGGGCGGGGTAGGGGGTGCTGATAAAATGCTGGAGAAGCCCAAGTGTGTGTGTATTAGTGGCCTTACTGGTTAGATAACAGTCTTCAACGTGAGGCTCCTCAGATAACGGGGCAGCTAGGTGGAGACACCGGTTTCGCTTGCTAAATCTCGTCTTGGTGGCTGCCTGCAGGAGGTGCTTTCCACAAAAGGCACAGCAAGGAGGAGGAAAGGGGAAATGAGAGGGGGAAACAGCATTCAATGTCTAAATCAAGGGAGCCCGTTTGACCAATTATTCAGAAATTAGAAGCCTAAAAATGAAAATTTCTTTTACATTTGCCTTATCTTGATCCTTTAAGCTAATTGCTCAGTACAATCACTCCTACTTATTTGGGAGGCTTTTATTTGCATTCAGTAAAGTAAAATTACTTTGAGAATTTGATCTTGAGAATTTAGAAACTGATCAATATTCCTTTAGATCAGGGGTCTTAACCTTTTTAAAAAAATATCATGGACCCTTTGTTAGGTGATTGAGATGTTTACACCCCTTCTCAGAATATCTTTAAGTGCATAAAATAAAAATACCAAATTACAAAGGAAAACAATTATATTAATGTACATTTATAAAAATATTTTTAAAAACCAAATTTGCCACAGAGTAATATATATGCTCTGCTATTAGTGCATCAAACAAGAACTAGTGGTAGATCTAATAACCACAGTGATTCCAAAATAGTACTTCCCTGGTGGCTCAGAGGTTAAAGCATCTGCCTCCAATGCGGGAGACCTGGGTTCGATCCCTGGGTCGGGAAGATCCCCTGGAGAAGGAAATGGCGATCCACTCCAGTACTCTTGCCTGGAAAATCCCATGGACAGAGAAGCCTAGTAGGTTACAGTCCACGGGGTCACAAAGAGTCGGACACAACTGAGCGACTTCACCTTCACCTTCAATGTGTAAGCAATATTTTGCAATGTCTAAAAAAACTGTGTGTGATATGCGATTCTTATTGGTGAAAAGTCATAGTCACTGCTCATACTACTGTGGGTTATTGCTTACATTCAGAATAGAAGAAAAAGCTAAATTGCAGTTAGAAGCAAGTGAAAATAAGGAAAAATACACCCCCACCCCACCATTTTTAAATCCCCTGAATTCTGTCTATGGGCTCCTTGAGGGTTCAAGGACTGTAGGTTAAGATGCCTTGCTTTAGAAAATTGTAGATTTTAGGGACTTCTCTGGTGGTCCAATGGCTAAGACTCCAAGCTCACAATGTAGGGGCTCTGGGGTTTGATCCCTGGTCAGGGAACTAGATTCCACATGCCACAATTAGGACCCAGTGCAGCCAAATAAATTAATTAAATAAATAAACATTTTAAAAAAAGTAGACGTAAAATCTGTGTTTTGATTAAAATATCTGCTTCTTCTCTTGGTATTTCTCTCATTGAGATTCTAAGCAGAAGGTCTTAAATATACATTGTCATTTCAGTTCAGTTCAGTCTAGTCGCTCAGTCGTGTCCTACTCTTTGCGACCCCGTGGACAACAGCACACCAGGCCTCCCTGTCCATCACCAACTCCCAGAGTTTACTCAAACTCATGTCCATTGAGTTGGTGATACCATTCAACCATCTCATCCTCTGTCGTCTCCTTCTCCTCCCACTTTCAATCTTTCCCAGTATCAGGGTCTTTCCAAATGAGTCAGTTCTTTGCATAAGGTGGCGAAAGTATTGGAGTTTCAGCTTCAACATCAGTCCTTCCAATGAACACTCAGAACTGATCTCCTTTAGGATGGACTGGTTGGATCTCCTTGCAGTCCAAGGGACTCTCAAGAGTCTTCTCCAGCACCACAGTTCAAAAGCATCAATTCTTTGATGCTCAGCTTTCTTTATAGTCCAACTCTCATTGTACTTAATATTTATTTATTTTACTTTTACTGGTTTAAAAAAAAGACATCTTTTATTATGTGTCAGGTACTGTTTCAAATACCTTATGTCTAATAATTAATTGTTTACAATTATTTACTGGTAAAACTGAATTAATATCTACAAAGAATCACTCAGCTTGTGACTCAGTTGGTTGTGACACCCTTTTCTTGGGGGCTGTTCCTCCTTGGCTTTTTTCATCTTTTGGAGTTAGCAAACAATCCTTACACTTTCTTGCTTTTTCACCAGTCTGTCTGTGTAGTTAGGACATGATAAAACTTTATATCTACTTGTATAACCTTTCACTATTTTCTTTGCATTTATTCTGCTTGGGATTCATAGCTTTTTTTAAAGATTGTTTTTAATTAAATGATTCTTTAAATTCTATAACACTTTACAATTTTCAAAAGTTTCACAACATGATTGCCTATAATCCTGTAATAACCCTTTCCTCCCTCTCCCCTCCCCTTTCCCTTCCCTTTCCCTCTCTCCTTTCCTCTTCCCTTTCCCTTCTTCCCCCCCTTCTCCTCCCCCACCCCTCCTCCTTCCTGTCTTCTTCCCTTCTTCCTGCCTTCCCTCCCCCCTTATCACCGATTCCCTCCCTCCACTCTCTCATCTCGCCTCCCCTTTCTCCCTTTCCTTCTCCCTTTCCCCCCTTCCCTGTCCCCATTGGTAACCACTAGTGTTTTATTTACGAGTCTGCTCTTGTTTGTTTTATCACTAGTTTGTTGTAATTTTTAGATTCTACATATAAGTGCTATCATATTCCTCTTTCTCAGTCTTCACTCTGCACAATGTTCTTCAGGTCCATTCACGTTGCTGGAAATGGCAAATTTTCATTTTCTTTTTTTAATGGCTGAGCGGTAGTCCATTGTTTATATACCACAGCCTCTTTATCCCTTGAGCCTCTGATGGACACTTTGGTAGTTTCCATACTTTGGCATTTGTAAGTAATGCTGCTCTGAATATTGGGGTGCATGTACCTTTTCAAATTAATGTCTTTGGTTTTTTAGGATATATACCCAGGAGTGGAATTGCTAAGTCATATGGTAGTTGTTTTTAGTTTTTTTTGAGAAGGCTTCATACTGTTTTCCACAATGGCTGCACCAATTTACATTCCCACCAACAGTGTACATGGATTCCCCTTTCTCCACATCCTTGTCAGGATGTGTAGAGTTTTTATTTTTTGGATTCTGTGATTTAATGTTTATTGGTAGTTTTAGACAATTATTTGCCATTATCTCTTCCCCTATTGTTTCTACCCCATTATCCTCCTTTTCAGGACTCTAATTACACTCATCTTAACCACCTCACACTGGTGGTTAAATCTTTATAGAGGACATATGCCACATATACTGGAGAAGGCAATGGCACCCCACTCCAGTGTTCTTGCCTGGAGAATCCCAGGGATGAGCTGCCGTCTATGGGGTCACGCAGAGTCGAACATGACTGAAGTGACTTAGCAGCAGCAGGCAGCCACACATACCTGGGCATTTCCAACATCTTATCCATCCTCCCCATTCCAACCCTCACCCCATCCAAACCTAAGTTGTTGTTATAGGCACTAAGTTGTGTCTCTTCTGCAACCCTATGGACTGGAACCGCCAGGCTCCTTTGTGCCTGGGATTTCCCAGGCAAGAATGCTGGAGTGGGTTGCCATTCCCTTCCTCAGTGGATCTTCCAAACCCAGGGATTGAAACCAACTCTCCTGCTTGGCAGGCAGACTCTGGCTCAGTGGTAAAGGATCCACCACAGGTTCGATCCGTGATTCAGGAAGAATCTCCCCCTGGAGAAGGAAATGGCAACCTACTCCAGTATTCTTGCCTGGAGAAGCCCATTGACAGCGGAGCCTGGCAGGCTACAGTCCCTGAGGGTCACAAAGAGTCAGACATGACTGAACCACCAAACAACGTCTCATATACTGTGAGTTTCCATCCGTTCTGTCCCCTAAACTTGAGGCTGGGTGTTTTCTGCTGACATATTCCTGCTCACTAGTCCTCTCTACAGTTAGGTACAATCTGCTGTTAAACTTAAGTTCCCACTTTCTGTCGTAGGAAACTTCCTTTTTACAGTTCTTTGACAAAATTCTCTTTTTAAAATTATTAACGTAGAGTTGATTTACAGTTGTCTTTTCTTGACTATATTACCACAGCTCGTTAAAAGCTTGCGTCCGGGCCTCACAGAGAGTATCAGGCTCATAAACGAACCTCCTGTGGGACTGCTTCTATTGTGTGTTTTTTTCTTTGGGCCCGAATTTTTGTCGTGACTGTGTTGCCCAACCAGGCTGTTTATGAACCAGGCTCTTTTTGCCCCATGCGCAAGCAGCAGGCCAAACTGCTGAGGCGCCAAGGTTTGCAGCAAAGAAAGGGTTTATTCACACGATAGCCAAGCAAGGAGATGCGAGAAGTCTGATACGCCTCTAGCAAAGAAAGGGCTCCTAGTATTTTGGGGTAAAGAATAAAGAAACAGCTGGGTCTGAGGGAGGGCAACCGCTAGAAGCACGAGGAGAGATGATTGTGGGGCCCACATTCTGCGCAGGCGCAATAAGCTACTGGCGGCCCCACCTTCCAATATGGAGGTGGTTACCGGATCAGAGGGCGGAGTCTTAGGCCTCTGACGTCAGAGGTCACCTGGCGGACACTCGCGCATGCCCAGTTGGAGGGGCTACTGCTCGGTTTCAACCAGCTCAGCTGGAACCCGACACAGCAGATTCCAGGCTCTGGGAAGACATCTCAGGCAAACATCTCACTTGGTGAGGCCATGTGCTGCTCGGGACATGTGCAAGCCTTAAAATGACCTTGATTAGTAAAGGCAGGTGAAATGGATATGAGTAATAATTTACCCACAGTTTCACCTGGTCATCTTTGATTGCCAGGTATTATGGATAAAATATTATAGAGATTCTGATTGATATTCCCTTCTTCCAAAGAAGATTCACGCATACTTCTCCGAGGCAGCTAGAAGTGAGTCACGTTATTTCCATCAGTCAACATCCAAAACGATCTCAGGCAGGGTGGGGTCTTTGCAAGGTGCCTCCTCCCTCTGGGACCTCCCAGCACCCACAGATCCCGCTGACAGCTTGGGGTTTTGTCACTGTCTCTGTCTTGGTGGATCCCAAATGCAAATTTTTGTCTTCAGCACCCTGGAGACTTGAAAGTGCCACTGAGCTTTCCAGCTGCTTTTCGCTGGGTCTCTGAGCTTCTTGCCTTCATAGTTTAAGAATTATCAAACGACTGGAGGGCAAGACCAGGAAAGAGCCTGGGGCTCACGGCTCTGCACCTCTCTTCTCTCTGGCATTTTGGCTCTAACTCCACTTTGTGTTTCCCTAGTCCTGAGGGATTGCCGAAAGCTCTGCCTTGATTCTCAGCCTCTAGGCTCAAAACTGCTTCGAAACCAGCAAGTGAGCTGTTGGTTCACTTCTACAGGCTTCTCTTCTCTCTGGATCCTGGCACTTCTGGAGAATTCAGCAAACTTCCAGGGGCTGCAGACAGATCATTATTTTTCGGATTTTTTTAATCATTCACAGCCAGAGCTGAGAAATTTGCAATTTAGAAACAGCTTTCTCAGAAGTTACCATTTTTTAATCTTCTTGAAAACTCCATGTGAGAGAAAGGCCACAGATCACTATTCCTGTTCCACCGGGTGTGACAAGCTGAGGAGGGTCTGGAGAGTCTGGGGGAAGAACCTAAAGACAGGGCTGACACCAGAGCCCACAATTCTCAGTTCCTAGTATAATATACGCTTTCATGCCATCCTGTCTCTCGTGTGGTTTACTAGGGCTGCCATAAGAAAATACTGCAAACTGGGAGGTAGGGAGCTTAAACAACAGATATGTGTCCCCCCTACAGTTTTGGAGGCTAGAAGTCCAAGATCATAATCTTGGCAGGGTTGGTTTCTTCTGAAGCCTCTCTCCTTGACTTGTAGATGCTGCTTATTTGCTGGGTCCTCACGTGTTCTTGTGTGTGTCTGGGTCCTAATTCTCTCTTCTTGTGATTGTTGTTTAGTCTCTGAGTCGTATCGGATGCTTTTGTGACTCCCATGGCCTATGGCCCAGCAGGCTCCTCTGTCCATGGGATTTTCCAGGAAAGAATACTGGAGTCAGTTGCCATTTCCTCCTCCAGGGGATCCTCCCGACCCAGGGATCAAACCTGTATCTCCTGCATTGCAGGTGATTCTGTACTGCTGAGCCACCAGGGAAGCCCCGTGTCAGATTGGGGCCCACCTAATGGCCCCATTTTAACTTAATTTCTTCTATATAGGATCTATCTCCAAATAGAGACCCATTCTGAGGTGCTGGGGGTTAGGACTCCAGCACATGTAATTTTTTGGGTGGGGTGCAGGTGGGGGACACAGTTCAGCCCTTCAGTTCAGTTCAGTTCAGTCGCTCAGTCGTGTCCGACTCTTTGCGACCCTATGAATCGCAGCACGCCAGGCCTCCCTGTCCATCACCAACTCCCAGAGTTCAGCCCCTAGCACTGTATAAAAGACTGATGAATGTAATGCCCAGTTCTCTTTAAGTTTCTATAAATGACATATGTCGGGGCCTTGTTTGTCTTAGCACAGAGTTCTCAAACTATGGCACCAGCTCCCCAGCTGGTTAGAAATGCAAATTCTTGCTCCCAGTAAACCCTCCAGGTCAAGAGTCCCCAACCTCTGGGATCTAATGCCCATAATCAGAGGTGGAACTGTTACAGTAATAATAGAAATAAAGTGCACAATAAGTGTAATGCGCTTGAATCATCCCCAAACCAACCCCAGTCAGTGGGAAAATTGTTTTTGGTGAAACTGGTCCCTGGTGCCGAAGAGGTTGGGGACTGCTGCTTGCTCCTGGCAATTTGGATGCAGGCTCTGGTTTGAGGCCCAGGATCTTAGCAGTTGCGGAAAGGATGGCTGTGATGCAGAGGTGGTTCAGCTACAAATTCTGGTCATGTTATCCCCAAGTCCTGAAAGGATGACTCTCCTGAGATGTCAGGTTATGATTGATGGCCTGATCTGTCAGATAGCATCGTTTAAATCAATGCTCGTCTGCCTTGCAGTATCATTCAGCATTCAAATATCACCTACTCATTTGACGATTTATAAAGGAGGCAATTTTCAGGAGAAAGCGTTCTTATTTGAGTAATGAGAGCCTTTACTGATCTGGGCCTCAGTTTTATTATCTCTAAAATGAGAAATCTCAAAATCTGTGCATCTTTGCAAATGACTGAGGCAACTAGTACCCCAGTAGAGGCGAGTGATATGCTTTTCTGGGATTCCCTGAGTGGTCAGACTAAACATCTCAAGCTGCAGCAGGCAGAGCACTTCATATTAGAATGTCCAGAGATTTTCCAGCTGAGGTCCTGTAAATGAGGCTGACCAAAGACAGCTTAACAAGAGAAAAACAAACCGAGGTTTATTAACGTGCAGTGCGCATGTACACATGGGCACATCCAGTGATGAATAACTCGAAGGGGAGGTTAGAACTTGGGTTTCTATGCTAAAACAGAGAAAAAGTGGTTTTGAGCTTCTGGGTAGGAGAGACAAGTTATGAGAAAGAGCCCAGGAGAAGCACGGTAAGCAAGGTTGCTTAGTGAGCTTTGTGGTGCCTTCTGCAGTTGGTTTTCTCCATCACAAGCATTGTTCAGAGTCCTCTTTCTGGTATGGGAGAGAAAGGCATCTTTACAAAAGGAAATTTCCTTTAGAAATGTAAATTCCTTTACCAAAGGAAGACTGCGCCCAGTTTGTAATGCTTTTCCCGAGTCTGCTAGTTCTCAGAGGTCTTTAGCTGAAAATAACCCATATGCCAGAGACATATTTGGGCATATTTTGGGGTGGCATATTCTGGGACCTCTCTGTGTGCATCCAGTTGTTACTGTGTCCCCTGAGTCCTGGGTGAGGGCATGCAATGAGTGCTTGAGAAATGTGAGAGGATTTAGGTCAGAATCACCACATTGCCTCCCAAACCCCAACTTTCTCAAACCCAGGAAGCAGCCTCACCTTCGGGGTGCCCTCACTAAAACTCTGGGCTCAGTGGTGCCACGTCACCAGCAGTTGCCCTGCTGGGTTTCGTATTTGCAGTGAGCAGCACCATTTCTGTCTCATACATTAGGTCTTTTGCTCTCGTCATCAAAACTTCACAAAGCAGGCAAGGAATGTTTTGTCAGACTCGCTCTGCTGCCTGGCAGGATCCTCGTGCTTAGTCACTCAGTTGTGTCTGACTCGTGATCCTTTGGACTGTAGCCCACCAGGCTCCTCTGTCCATGTGATTTTTCAGGCAAGAATACTGGATTGGGTTGCCGTTCCCTTTGCCAGGGAATCTTCCCAGCCCAGGGAACCAACCTGCATTTCCTGTTTGCCTCCTTCATTGCAGGTGGATTCTTTACCCACTCGGCCATTGGAGAAGCCTGTAGAATCCTCAGAAAAGTTAATATTTGCCCCCATTCACAAACTGGCCAGTGAAGGAATTAGGAAGCAAGCCCAGTTGGCTAGAGCCAAGCTTACTCCCTGCTACCCCCAGTTTTCGTTTTGGGACTGGGAATAAAGAGAAATAGTACATGCAAGAACCAGACTCCTGAAAAATGAGGCAGTCCCTTGGAGTTTCTGCTTTGAGTGACCATGGAGCCCTGGGCTGCTTCTCTTTCCTGATATAATGGAGTTTGTTTATTTATTTAGTTTGTTTTTTAATTTATTTTTATTGAAGGATAATTGCTTTACAAAATTTTGTTGTTTTCTGCAAACTTGTAAATAAGTTCTTCAGTACCATTTTTCTAGATTCCATATATCTGCGTTAGAATACGATATTTATCTTTCTCTTCCTGACTCACTTCACTCTGTATAATACGTTCTAGGTTCATCCACCTCATCAGAACTGACTCAAATGTGTTCCTTTTTATGGCTGAGTGTTATCCCATAGTGTATAATGTACACAACTTTATCCATTCTTCTGTCGATGGACATCTAGCTTGCTTCCATGTTCTCGCTATTGTAAGTAGTCCCGCAGTGAACAATGGGATATACGTTATCTTTTTCAATTTTGGTTTCCTCAGGTTATATGCCTAGAAGGGGATTGCTGGGTCATACAGTGGTTTTATTCCTAGTTTTTTAAGGAATCTGCATACTGTCTTCCATAGTGGCTGTATCAATTTACATTCCCACCAACAGTGTAAGAGCGTTCCCTTTTTTCCACACCCTCTCCAGCATTTATTGTTTGTAGACCTTTTTTTTTCTTTTTCGTTCTACCAGTTGATTGCTATCAACCCATCTCCCTTTACCCTCAAGCATGCGTGCTCAGTCCTGTCACCCCATCGACTGCAGCCTGCCAGTCTCCTCTGTCCATGGACTTTTCCAGGCAAGAATACTGGAGTGGGTTGCCATTTCCTTCTCCATGTTTGTAGACTTATTGATGATGGCCATTCTCACTGGTGTGAGGTGATATCTCACTGTGGTTTTGATTTGCATTTCTCTAATAATGATCAATGTTGAGCATCTTTTCATGTGTTTGTTTGTCATCTGTATGTCTTCTTTGGAGAAATATCTGTTTGGGTCTTTTCCCCACTTTTTGTTTGAGTTGTTTGGTTTTCTGGCATTGAGTTATATGAGCTGCTTGTATATTTGGGGGAATTAATCCTTTGTCAGTTGTTTCATTTGCTATTATTTTCTCCCATTCTGAGGGCTGTCTTTTCACCTTGCTTATAGTTTCCTTTGCTGTGCAAAAGCTTTTAAGTTTAATCAGGTCCCACTTGTTTACTTTTATTTTATTTCTGTTACTCTAGGAGGTGGGTCATAGAGAATCTTGCTTTGATTTATGTCATCGAGTGTTCTGCCTATATTTTTCTCTAAGAGTAGTTTTATAGTTTCTGGTCTTACATTTAGATCTTTAATCCATTTTGAGTTTATCTTTGTGTATGGTGTTAGGAAGTATTCTCATTTCATTCTTTTCCATGTAGCTGTCCAGTTTTCCCAGCACCATCTATTGAAGACGTTGTCTTTGCCCCATTGTATATTCTTGCTTCCTTTGTCAAAAATAAGGTACCCACAGGGGCATGGGTTTATTTCTGGGCTTTCTATCTTGTTCCATTGGTCTATATTTCTGTTTTTGTGCCAGTACCATACCGCCTCAATGACTGTAGCTTGTAGTATAATATGAAGTCAGGAAGGCTGATTCCTCCAGCTATATTCTTCTTTCTTAAGACTGCTTTGGCTATTCGGGGTCTTTTCTGTTTCCATATGAATTGTGAAAATTTTTTTTGTTCTAGTTCTGTGAAAAATGCCATCAGTAATTTGATAGGGAACTCGTTGAATCTGTAGATTGCATTTGGTGGTATAGTCATTTTCACAACATTGATTTTTCCTACCCAGGAACATGAAATATCTCTCCATCTGTTTATGTCATCTTTGATTTCTTTCATTAGTGTCTTATAATTTTCTATGTACAGTTCTTTTGTTTCTGTAGGTAAGTTTATTCCTAGTATTTAATTCTTTTTGTTGCAATAGTGAATGGGATTGATTCCTCAATTTCTCTTTCTGACTTTTCACTGTTAGTATATAGAAATACAAGTGATTTCTGTGTATTGATTTTGTCTTCTGCAACTTTGCTAAATTCACTGATTAGTTCTAGTAATTTTCTGATACTATCTTTAGGGTTTTCTGTACACAGTATCATGTCATCTGCAAACAGTGAGAGCTTTACTTCTTTTCCGATCTAGATTCCTTTTATTTCTTTTTCTTCTCTGAATGCTGTAGCTAAGACGTCCAGAACTATGTTGAGTAATACTGGTAGAGTGGACACCCTTGTATTGTTCCTGATCTTAGGGGGAATGCTTTCAGTTTTCCACCATTGAGGATAATGCTTGCTTATCATATATGGCCTTTGCTATGTTGAGGTAGGTTCCTTCTATGCCCATTTTTTGGAAGAGTTTTAATCACAAATGGGTGCTGAATTTTGTCAAAGGCTTTTTCTGCATCTATTGAGATGATCATATGGTTTTTTTATCTTTCAATTTGTTAATATGGTATATCACATTGATTTGCATATATTGAAGAATCCTTGCATTCCTGGAATAAACCCAACTTGATCATGGTGTATGAGCTTTTTGATGTCTTGCTGAATTCTGTTTGGTAAAATTTTGTTGAGGATTTTTGCATCTGTGTTCATCAGTGATACTGGCCTGTAGGTTTCTTTTTTTGTGTTGCCTTTTGTTTTGGTATCAGGGTGATGGTGGCCTCGTAAAATGAGCTTGGAAGTGTTCCCTCCTCTGCAATTTTTTGAAAAAGTTTTAGCAGGAAGGTTTATTTTTAAACAGGTTGAGTTGATTAAAGTGTCAGGTCGGGATGAAGTGGGTGAGAAGGCAGAATGAGACCCGTTTGGCTCCTATATTAATTTCTTCCTTGTAGCTGTGCAAAATCTAACTGGGCATGTTTCTGGGGAAATTTAGAAGGCTACTGGTTATTGTTGTCAAGGGGAGTGGGGGCTTGGTCTGTGTGGAAGGAAATCAATAGGGGGCTGAGAAATGCTGCAGGCAAAGCTGACTCCAAATGGGAGATTCATCTAAGAAAGTCTTCAGCATTGTTATGTGCCTGCTTACAGGACAGTAATGTCTTTGCATACTGTAATGATGTATCGCCTCTGTATTACTGCTAATTATTTTAAAATGACCATAACTACTATTAACATGTGACAGTGCCTCATTAGAATGTGTAATTGTGTCTGTCAGTAATGATATTATTATGTGTCTTTTAACAGAATGTGGGACATTAATTCTCGTCCCTTAGACTCTTCAGTACCAATTCTCCAGGTAGATTCGAAGCCCCAAGCAGTCAATTCATCTGTTCTCTTATGTCTGAGTGGGGCTGTGCTTAAACTGTTTTAGGAAGATGATTATCTTATTAAAGATATATACGGACACACACACCCCCTCATAACTCCCAAAAGCCCATGGCCTTTCTTTGGCACTTTGCTATAGTATTTTACAACTGACTTTCAAGAAGGTTTCTGCCCAGGTCACACCTGAATTTTTTTGATGGGCGTGAATCTGTTCCCTTTCTTTCTCCCAGAGCACAGCTATTCTCAAACTGGAGAGTCGCCCTGTGGCATCTGGTTCTAGCTTCCTCCAGGGCTGGTACTTCCCACAGGAGGGCCTTTAGAAACACGTGGCGGGTGACTGTGACTTGTCGTCATGATGTCTGGGCACTGTGGGCACTTCTTGGGCTGTGGCTGATGCTGCCAACACCGTGCGGTCCTGTAGCAGTCTACGACTGCCCCACAGGCCAGGAACGCTTCCCTTTCTGCTCTGTCTCTGGGCTGTGGGACCTTTGAGTCTTTTCAGTTCCCCAGAGCTGTTGGGTCTCTTACCCAGAAGTGCTCTCAGCTTTGTGGGTACCCTTACGAGACCAGGGTGGGGGTTCCCACTTTTGCAGAAATTGTTCCTGATTTTTGCCAGGCACACTCAGGGTTGTGATCTCAGGTCTTTTTATCCCAGACCTTGAAATTACAAAGGATCGCTTCCACAAACCCAAGCCAACTTTCTGTCCTGTGGTCCTATTGTCTTGTTATGGGGTTTATAACTAGTGGCAAGATGGCATCACACAGGTTATATAAATACGAACGTGGTCAAGAAAAGAAAAACGAAGGCACTTGCTCAGTGTAATCTCTTTCTCGTGGCATGTCTGCTTCTTTATTATTAATTAAGTTTTGGCTGTGCTGGGTCTTCGTTGCTGTGCAGGCTTTTCTCTAGTTGCGGAGAGTAGGGGCTACTCTCTAGGTGCTTGGGCTTCTCGCTGAGGAAGCTTCTCTTGTTGTGGAGCCCTGGGCTCTAGAGTGTGGCTCAGTAATCGTGGCCCTCAGTAATTGTAGCATGTGGGATCTTCCCAGACCAGGGATCAAACCTGTGTCTCCTGTGTTGACTGGTGGATTCTTAACCACTGGACCACCAGGGAAGTCCTCCTGTCTACTTCTGAGGATGTCTTTGCTACCTCTTGACTGGAAAAGGCCACAGCTGGTTGGATCCAGGGAGGACCCCTGTCTGGGGTCTCCCCATGTGACTTGCATGCCTTGATTCAAACAAGTGAACTAGGCCATTGTCACCTCCTGGAAATTTGTACTGAGGTGTTCCCACTGGCTATGGGGCCTAGGACTGAATTCTAGGGACACAGGCCAGGCATTGGCTTTCTGGATTAGGATTCAGAGGAGCAAGCAGAAGAAGCTTGTTGGAAGAGACCAGAGCATAAATGCAGAGAGGGACGCAAAACGAGACAGAGGCCAGCTGAGGGGCTGGAGTGCGACTCTGCTCTCCAGTTCCAGTGTGCGCCCCTCCGAGGTCTGCCTGGACCTTAGCTGAATCAGATGAGGGGCTGTGATTCACTAGTGCAGTCTCACCACATCCGTTCCTCCTTTCGTCTGCAGCCTGAAACAGCTCAATTGGAGGCATTGCTCCAAAAAGAGAAGGGGCTTTTTATTTAGTTCTGAGGTCTTGCTTCTGAAAAATGTTGCCTGTGTTCCTGAGGACGTTTTTGGGGGCTCTTTTTTTTGTGTGTGTGTGGAAGAGGGCAGCCTGAGAAGATATAATCAGGGGAAGATTATTTTTAGTGCTTTCTAAATTTCTAGTTTTATGTTTGCCTGGGGTTACCTCTGAGCATTCATATCTCCCACAATTTAAGACTTCCAGTTGCTTCCCTGCAGCAACATCTCCTGTCATCAGTATTTTCTTTCCTTTAAAACAAACAAACAAAGAACACTCCCCTCCACCGCCCAAAAACACCAGTGTTACTCTCAAGGCTAGGGGAGCCTATTTCTAAAAAGGATGTTGGTTCCTTGTCTGCTCGATGCCATCACAATATAAATGCAGACAGACACCTACTTGGAGAAGAAAGAAAAAAAAAATATGCTTGCGATGTGTTTAAACCCAGATGCAGTTCAGATGTTGTTGTTGTTATTATTTTTCTCCATTGATGGTCTTGCCAGCCATTATGGTAGGAAGTTAAAACACCTGGTTTGCATTATCCTGACTTGCCTTTAAGGCTAGTGTGCAGGCAGTTGGGCAGGGGGTTGTGAGCATGCTCAGGAAAGCACTATCTGATCCTTCCTGGGGATTTTGTGATTTATGTTTCCCCTTTTTTCTTTCCTGTTGTAGTTCCTTGAAGTCGGCTTCTCTCTTCACAGCTGCTGTTGCTGCTGGCCCGGGCTGGTGTGGTCCTCCCGCGCCAAAGGGACTCACAAAGCCTGAGGCTTAGATCTTCCTAGGTATCCAGTGTCTGCTCTCTTCTCTTGGCCTTTCCTCCCTCCCCTGTGCCATTTCATTTACTCTCTTAAAAGTAATTAGTAATTTAGACGGGACAGGATGTGCATGTGTGCAGGTGGGGAGATTCCGGCTCTGATCTCTGTCTCTGCCTTCTGTGCTTTGATGTTCTTGTCTACGTGCAGAACTAGAGAAGCAGACTCCTGGATTCTGCAGTGACTTCTGGGGACGGATCGAGCACTTTGGGGAACGAGTACATTCCTTTTGCTGCTGGTGATGCCAGTGCGGGGAGGGGCTTGAATGCTAAATTGAAATGATCGATTTAGCATCCATTAGAAAACTGCTGTAGGTGACTTGCTCTGAAGGAGATGGAAAAGTTTAATGAGAACAAGAGTGGAGGGGAGGGATGTCATCGTTTTGAATGGGGTGTTATGGAGGTTGGTTCCTGTCTTCTACCAGCCCTGTGGGTCAGCCTGCCAAGGTCACAGTTGAGGAGTATGAGTGAGTGTGGCATCTGTTGACAAGCCTTTAGATGCCTGGAGTCTTTCCGGGGATAATGAAGAAGACTGCCGAGGATGGGAACGCCATTGGGTTTTTCTGCCAGTTCCCAGCTGGATGAGTTTGGAAACTGTTTTCATGACTTCTCTGGTGGTGATCATCCTCTGAGAGGCTGATGCAATCTAACCTCACTCCCACCAGGGTGGCGTAATGCCAGAGAGAGCTGAGCTGCCACTTTACGATGGGGCTGTATTTATGACAATGACCCAGTGTCTCCCTGCCCCAGCCTGTCTCCTGGGGAAACAGATGTCTTCTCTTCCCCTCTGTTCTAGATTAAATGGCTCTCCATGCAGTCTCTGCATGCAGAGATTAGAACCTCTTCAGGTTTGCTCAAAAGAGCGGCAAAGTCTTTAGTGACTTCTCTATGAGGGAGATGGAGGAGGAGACGTAAACCATACGCTCAACAGCAAACCACTTGAAATTCCCATTAAATATTCTGTTCTTGCCAAAGTCCCTTGAATCCACCCACCACTCAAACTCTTTGGCAGGTCTCCCCACCTCTCACCCAGGTATTTCTGTAATTTTCAAAGTCTTCACATTTTTTTTGCCTCTATTTTTTGGCAGCACCTCGCGGCATGTGAGATCTAAGTTCCCTGATCAGGGATCAAACCTGTTCCCCGCCACAGTGGAAGTGTGATATCTTAACCACTGACCTGCCAGGGAAGTCCCAAATTCTTCAGATTTTTATCTTCAAACAGAGCAATTCATTTATAATCAAACTCATAGTCAAGTTTATACACCCAAACCCATTGGCATGCTCACAAAATAAAAGACTTTAAGGTATTAAAATCCAACTTCTTTGGAAGGCAGATCAATGCTATTATTACCACTTGGGACCTCATTCCTCAACCCATGTGCTTAATCAGTGGATTTCTTCCTGATAAATATAGGACTGTCCTAAGAGGAAGCCTTATTATGAATTTAGGACTGTCCCTGAGAGGAAGCCTTATTTCAGCTGCTCAAGAAGGAAGATTTCCTCCATCTCATTACACCAGAAACTGGAAAGCAAAACCCATCATTAGAACATTGCTCAACCAGCATTCAGAGAATCAGAGTGAAGTCAATGGACGGCTCCGGAGGAGATTTCAGTCTTAAGGGAGGGCAGGCCTGGCACTTTCTCTGCTATGAGGGAGCGTGTCATTGTTATGATGGTGTGACTCTGGCCAGATTCACGGATGGGTAAACCCTAACCATCTCTTCCTTCCCAGCTTTCCTTCTGGGTTCCACTCAGACCTTGCCCTCTCTTGGGTCAGTCACCACAACACTCTGTTACTTCAATACTTTCCTGATAGAGTCCTTTTCTGAATTTTATTGATTTCATCACGTGTGGTAGTTATTTGCCTTAAAAATTTTTTTTTCTTTTGAACTTTTTATTTTATATTGGAGTATAGCCTATTAGCAACATTATGATAGTTTCAGGTAGACAGCAAAGGGACTCAGCCATATATAGACATGTATCCATTCTCCCCCAAACCCCACTCCCATCCAGGCTGCCATATGGAGCAGAGTTCCATGTGCTACACAGTGGGTCCTTGTTAGTTGCCCATTTTCAATATAGCAGTGTGTACATGACCATCCCTAACTCCCTAACTATCCCTTCTGCCCAGCAAGTCTGGTTGCCACTTGATGCCAAAGAGAGAGGCACCTCCATCTCAGATCAGGGTTTGCTATACCTCTCAAAGTATGAGCTCCTTCAGAAAACATTCTTGGTGATCGCCGATCTGCTCATAGACTCGCGATAGCTGTTAGAACGAGGAGGAACCTGTATACTATCCATCTTCCTTTGATGGAGGATGAAACTGAAGCTCAGAAGGATAATACGACATGACTAGGTTCACACAATCAAGGTTGTAGCCAGGACTACATTTTAATCTTCTGAAGTCTAGTCTCTGTGTTTCAGCTGTATCTCATTGTCTACCGTCAGTCATTTGTGGTGGTCTTTTTTCTAGAGTTTCTGCAGATTATACCAGAAGCTCCTTGAAACAGGAACTGTATCTTCTCTAGGCTGTGGTTAGTTTCCCAGGGGCCACCCAGCATATGTAGTTCATGCATTTCAACAGACATTTTCTGAGCACTCATTATATTTGAGTGTTATATTTTATATATATATGTGAATGTGTGATATATATTTATATATACACACATATATATTAATGCTGTGGATATAGAAGATGAAAAAGACATAAGTTTTTTCTTAAGAAGTCCACCATCCTTGATAGCTGTTGTAATAGAAATACTGAGAAAAGTATATATAAAGGGAAAGGAAAGAGAGAGAAATTCATCCAGGGGCTCTGGAAGCTTTGTGGACAAAATAGGATTGGGGCTGGGCCTTAAATAAGAAGAATTTCACTAGTAGGTGAGGGAGAGGCTTCCTAGGGCAGCTTGAAGAGCACAGGATAGGATGGAGAATGGCTCACAGACCACTGCAGCTGAAATGTGGAAGCTGCAGGTGGGTGGCTGAAGGTTGAAAAGGAACGTAGAGAACTTTGATCACTTTGATGCATTTCTCTATCATCCAAGAGAGAACCTGGCTATGAACAGGCACTCTGCAAACAGGCATGTCTGTGACTGTGCTGTGGTTCTACTGACTACAAAGATAGTGGTGTCCAGAGGCAGTATATTGTTAAAGATTTGGTGTAGGTCCTAGCTTTGCCACATACAAGCTGTATGAACTGGGAAGGTTTTTAACTTCTCTGGACCGTAAATTTTTTTTAAGTTGGGAGTATAGTTGCTTATACTGCTGTCAGTTTCTGCTATATAACAAAGTGGGCCAGCTATCTGTATACATATATTCCTTCTTTTCAGGATTTCCTTCCCATTTAGGTCGCCACAGAGCACTGAGTAGAGTTCCCTGGGTTAGACAGTAGGTTCTCATTAATTGTCTGTTTTATACATAATAGGGGAGAAGGCAATGGCACCCCACTCCAGTACTCTTGCCTGGGAAATCCCACAGACAGAGGAGTCTGGTAGGCTGCAGTCCATGGGGTCGCGAAGAAGAAAGCAACTACACTTTCACTTTTCAGTTTCATGCACTAGAGAAGGAAATGGCAACCCACTCCAATATTCTTTGTGTGGGCAGCACCAGGCAGCCCAAAGGAGGATGCCCTGCGGATCCATCACCCAGCTTTCATCAGCCTCTCACTCAGCTTTGTTCTCTGCTGGTCTTGTCTGCACTCTTTACTCTTTTGAATTGTGACAGGAACTCAATTTCTTTGTGAAAAATGGCCCTGGAGCTCCTCCAAGAAATGGCTGGTTCTAGGGCTGGAACAGAAAACATACAAGGTGAACCAGGAGCATCTTGTAGTGCCTGTTAAGTAAGGAAATGCTAGACAAAGCGAAACAAAACTCATAGGAAAACCCCAAAACCCACACAGTAATGGGGATGAGTTTAAGGAACAAGGGAGCCAATTGGGAAAGAGCTCCCAGTGGCCAAAGCTGGAACAGTTTGTGCCACAAAATGCACAGTGCTGGATTCTAACCTAAAGTATAACATAAATCTGAGTCCATATGGATGTGAATAAATGATTGAATCCATAAATGGGGGGCAGGGGACAAATCTCCTGTGCAGAAAAATTCCCAATAATTCATGTAAGTTCTGTGCCTTCAAGGAAAGAAAGTGAAAAGTGAAGTCGTGTCCGACTGTAGCCCTCCAGGCTCCTCCCTCCATGGGATTCTTCAGGCAAGAGTACTGGAGTGGGTTGCTATTTCCTTCTCCAGGGGAACTTCCTGACCCCAGGGATAGAACCCGGGTCTCCTAAATTCCAGGCAGACGCTTTAACCTCTGAGCCACCAGGGAAACCCCAAGCCACAAGGGAAGCCTTCAAGGAAGAGGATCTTAACTCCTCCCTCTGCAAGTGCACGCTGGATGTGGTTTCCTCCTTCCAGAGAGTATCCTTTGTCTGGAAAAGGGAAAGAAAAGAGTAACTTGACAATAGAGAAGCTGACAAACACTGCCTCAGACAGGTGATCAAGGTCAACGTCAACAATGCTAAGTGATGCTGATTGTATGTATGTACTCTGACATGACGTGATGAAAATGGCACTTCACCTCTGCGATCATCTTCCACAAAACGCGGAACTCGAGTCATCTTGAGAAAAAATTACCAACAAATTCCAACAAAAGGATGTCTTACAAAACACTTGCCTGTCACTCTTTAAAACTTCAGGGTCATCGCAAACAAGGTAAATGTGGGAAACTGTCACAGAGAAGGGAAACCTAAGGAAACATGATGACTAAATGTGATGCACATTCTTGGGTGGAATCCTGGCACAGAAAAAGCACCCTTGGTAAAAACTGAGAGAATGTGAGTCAACTGTGGACTTTAGTTTGCATTAAGGTATCAGTCTTGGCTTATCAATTGTAGCAAGTGTACCATACTAGTCCAAGATGTTAATACTAGGGGGAACTGCATGAGCGTGCCACGTGCTAAGTTGCTCCAGTTGTGTCCGACTCTTTACGACCCTGCTGACTGCAGCCTGCCAGGCTCTTCTGTCCGTGGGATTCTCCAAGTGAGAATACTGGAGTGGGTTGCCATGCCCTCCTCCAGGGGATCTTCCCCACCCAATGATTGAACCTGAGTCTCTTACATTTTCTGCATTGGCAGGCGGGTTCTTTGCCATTAGCACCACCTGGGAAGCCCAGCTGTGTGAGCGTGGGGGCCAAATGGAATTCTTTGTATCATTTGCTTAGTTTTTCTATAAATCAAAATAAAGTCTATTAGTTAAAAGAAAAGTCTCTGGAAATAATGCAATTGCTAGAGCTACCAAGGAGGTGAATAGGTCTAAGGAATATGGTTCTTAAGCAGGCAGTAGGAGTTTCATGGGAGAAATTATATCTGGGTCATGAAGGTCTGGGAATATATATCCCTTTTGAATGTCAAACATTTTCTGTTTTCAGTAACAGTTCAGTAACTTTGACTTCAGTGAGTTGATATGTACTAGTATCTTAGCAATTTTCATCATAGATGGTGATTTTTTCTGCATATGTCCTTTCTCTGGTTTGTCATGTCAGGAAAAGCATTTCCTCTACTCTCTTATGTTTAGTACTTGGAGGTCTGCTAATTAAATTGACAAAAGACAGACTAGGAAGAGAAAAGACAGATTTTTATTCACATAAGAGGGCCTTTACAGAAAAATGT
The DNA here is from genome assembly GCA_006408695.1 of Aepyceros melampus. Classification (NCBI taxonomy): domain Eukaryota; kingdom Metazoa; phylum Chordata; class Mammalia; order Artiodactyla; family Bovidae; genus Aepyceros; species Aepyceros melampus. The sequence goes on along the minus strand of SJXQ01002816.1, from coordinate 186,476 downwards.
GACTCAAAATGGCAGTTATAATTTGGGACTTACATACCATCTTAATGGACTTCCCTGATAGCTCAGTTGGTAAAGTATCCGCCTACAGTGCAGGAGACCCCGGTTCAATCCCTGGGCTGGGAAGATCCCCTGGAGAAGGGAAAGGCTACCCATTCCAGTATTCTGGCCTGGAAATTCCATGGACTATGGTTGCAAAGAGTCGGATACGACTGAGTGACTCTCACTTTATCATCTTAATAGGAGAATGGGAGGGAGAGAGAAAGGCTTTTGTGAGAAAACAAGTGAATTTTAGGAAAGAGAAATGGGCCTTTATGAGAACAGATGGGAAATACGATAGTTTTGTGATGATGTCTTTTTAGGTAATTTCTTTTCCCAGCACTGGGCTTCTTGTCTTCAGTGATAGGAGTCAATTTTCACTGGTTTTGAAACACTCAGCAAGGGCTTTTAAGAATTGAATTCTTTTGGGAGGGTCTACTTTTTAGAGAGATAAGGAGTATTAGGAGTGGGTGGGGTGGGACAGCACAAACTCCAAACCCTCTTCTCAGTGCTAGATTCTGGACTCCTTCCGTTGAACGTAGGCTTCCTGAAGGTCACCCACACATCGTGTGTTTCCCGTGATGAGGGAAACACCTTTTAGAGTTTTGGCAGGGTCTCCAGAGGGAATGGCAAGGTTGAAATGGAGACAGGATTGGATATTTAGTTTTAGGCAAGTCTATGGTAAAGCATCTGTGTACAATGTGGAAGACCTGGGTTCAATCCCTGGGTCAGGAAGATCCCCTGGAGAAGGAAATGGCAACCCATTCCAGTACTCTTGCCTGGAAAATCCCATGGATGGAGGAGCCTGGTGGGCTACAGTCCATGGAGTCGCAAAGAGTTGGATCCGACTACGCGACTTCACTTTCTTTCACGATGAGTGCAGAGGCTTGGCTAGGTTTGGGTAAGGATTATCATCCTACAGTCCAGGACTGGTGGAAACAGCAAAGGGAGGATTTTGAGGTGAGAGGTGCAAAACTTTAGGGCTTACACTGTCTGTTTTCCAGTGAAGAGTTAGTGAGTTTTTCAGGAAGTACTGACTAGAGTCTGCAGAAATAGCGACACTGTGCTGAAGAAGACAGTGGAAGGCAAGTTAATGAAGTGTGTTTGGTTTGGGTTAGTGGGTATGTGTCCTCAACGTCCAAAGCCCGTGTGCATCGGGAAATGGTCCTGGGTCTCAAAAATTCACTGCAAGATTAAAACAAGTATGACTGAGTGGTAAAAACCCACCTGCCAATGCAGGAGACATAAGAAATGCGGATTCTTCCCTGGTTCAGCAAGATCCCCTGGAGGAGGGCACGGCAACCCATTTCAGTATTGTTGCCTGGAGAATTCCATGGACCAGGGAACCTGGTGGGCTACAGTCCACGAGGTTGCAAAGAGTCAGACATGGCTTAAGTGATTTAGTGCACACACACACACACACAAACAAGATTTGTGCTCACCGTACATTTGCTGCTTTCTTTTTAACTTAATTATCTATCATGTCTGCTCTTCGAAGCTCTGTATTCAGATCTGTGTCATTCCTTTCGTTGGTCATGTTTTTGAAATTTTTTATTTTTAATTGGAGGATAATTACTTTACAATATTGTGATGCTTTCTGCCATACATCAACATGAATCAGCCATAGGCATGCAAACGTCTCCTTGCTCTTAAACTACCCTCTCACCTCCCTCCCCATTCCACCCTTCTAGGTTGTCACAGAGCACCAGCTTTGGGTTCCCTTCATTCTGTTATTTCTTTTAATGGCAGAATTATTGCAAGACTTTGAGGCCCAACTGGCCTTGTGGCCTGTGACTGTCTTCTGATCACTTGCTTGGGGCCATGGGACAGATTCTTCTGTCGTAACCTCCACTTGTTTTTCATTCAGTCATTAAGTCGTGTCCTACTCTTTGCAACCTGATGAACTGCAGCATGCCACTGGTGCTGTCCACCCATCTCGTCCTCTGTTGTCCTCTCCTCCTCCTTCCTTCAATCTTTCCCACATTAGGGTCTGTTCCAGTGAGTCAGCTCTTCGCATCAGGTGGCCAAAGTATTAGAGCTTCAGCTTCAGCATCGTCCTTCCAATGAATATTGAGTGTTGATTTCCTTGCACTCCAAGAGACTCTCAATTTCTTCTCTAGCATCACAGTTCAAAAGCATCAATTCTTCAGAGCTCAGCTTTCTTTATAGTCCAACTCTCACATCCATACCTGACTACTGGAAAAACCATAAGTAAGTAAGTAAGTAAAGTCACTCAGTCGTGTCTGACTCTTTGTGACCCCATGGACTGCAGCCCACCAGGCTCCTCAATCCATGAGATTCTCCAAGCAAGAATACTGGAGTGGGTTGCCATTTCCTTCTCCAGGGTATCTTCCCGACCCAGGGATCGAACCCGGGTCTCCCACATTGGAGGCAGACGCTTTAACCTCTGAGCCACCAGAAAAACCATAGCTTAGACTATATGGATCTTTGTCGGCAAAGTAATGTCTCTGTGTTTTAATATGCTGTCTAGGTTTGTCATAGCTTTTCCTCAAAGGAGCAATTGTCTTTTAATTTCATAGCTGCAGTCACTATCTGCAGTGATTTTGGAGCCCAAGAAAATAAAATCTGTCTCTGTTCCCACATTTCCCCCCATCTATTTGCCAAGAAATGGTGGGATCAGATGCCCTGATCTTAGCTTTTTGAATGTTGAGTTTTAAGCCAACTTTTTCATTCTTCTTTTTCACCCTCATCAAGAGGTTCTTTAGTTCCTCTTCACTTTCTGCCATTAGAGTGCCATTAGATATCATCTGCATATCTGAGGTTGTTATTTTTCCCGGTAATCTTGATTCTAGCTTGTGAATCATCCAGCCCAGCATTTTGCATGATTTACTCTGCATATATAAGTTAAATAAGCAGGGTGACAGTATACAGCCTTGATGACCTCCTTTCCCAATGTTGAACCAGTCTGTTTTTCCATGTCCAGTTCTAACTGTTGCTTCTTGACTTGCACCTAAGTTTCTCAGGAGACAGGTAAGGTGGTCTGGTATTCCCATCTCTTTAAGAATTTTCCACAGTTTATTGTGATCTGCATAGTCAAAGGCTTTAGCATAGTCAAGAAGCAGAAGTAGATGTTTTTTTGGTATTTCCTTGCTTTTTCTATGATCCAACAGATGTTGGCTATTTAATCTGTATGTCCTCTGATTTTTCTAAATCCAGTTTGTACATCTGGAAGTTCTCAGTTCAGGTATTATTGAAGCCTCACTTGAAGAATTTTGAGAATTACTTTACTAGCATGTGAAATGAATGCAGTTGTACAGAAGTTTGAACATTCTTTAGCATTGCTTATCTTTGGGATTGGAATGAAAACTGACCTTTTCCAGTCCTGTGGCCACTGCTGAGTTTTCCAAATTTGTTGACATAATAAGTGCAGTACTTTCACAGCATCATCTTTTAGGGTTTGAAACAGCACAGCTGGAATTCCATCACCTCCACTAGCTTTGTTTGTAGGAATGCTTCCTAAGGCCCACTCTATTTTTGAAAGTGAAAGTGAAGTCACTCAGTCATGTCCGACTCTTTGTGACCCATGGACTGTAGCCCACCAAGCTCCTCCATCCATGGGATTCTTCAGGCAAGAATACTGGAGTGGGTTGCCATTTCCTTCTCCAGGGGATCTTCCCGATCCAGGGATCGAACCCAGGTCTCCCGCATTGCAGGCAGACGCTTTAACCTCTGCGCCACCAGCCCAGATGATAGTGATGACTTTCCCATAGGAAAAAATTTCAGTTTATCCAAATCTCACAGATCTTAGATAGATCAAAACTTGGCTTGAGGGAGAGCTGCCCCCTCATTTTGGGGGCAGGCCTTGGAAGCTGACTGGGGCCCTTGTATAGCTTTGGGAGCACAGGATGAGAAAGCTTCAGGACATGGGTGCTGGAGGTCTCTTAGCCAGTACCATGCAGGCAACTCTCTAATTTAAAAGTAAATTGCTTGTCTGAAGAGTTCGTTGAGGAGTGTAGCTTTGAAGACATATTCCCTCCGAAGGAGTGACTAAGTCAGCTATCTGCTGTACAAGGCAGTTTCTGAGCAATATTTTAAATTTAATTTTATTTAATATATGTTCCCTTTTCCAGGGGAATCTCTGAACCCAGGGAACGAACCCAGGTCTCCTGCATTGCAGGCAGGTTCCTTACCATCTGAGCCACAAGGGCCCTTATTAATATCTGTAAGATATTATGATATACTTTGTACATAATCTACATACATTGCTCTCTGGTCACCCAGATATTTGCTTTAACCAGCCTGGGTGTCATTTTTTCCTCTCTATCCTGCCGGGGGGCCTGGGATCTGCTGCCAGAATTTTCCAGAAAGTTCAGGACAGACTTACAATTCAGCCTCAGTCTCCATTGCCTTTCCTAAACTGCCTGGGAACACCAAGCCCTCCCCCATCCCCAGCACTCCTCTCCTCGTCTCTTAGCTCTTGGCAATCTTTCTCCCGCCCTGTTTTTTTTTTTTTTTTAAAAGAGGGACGCAATATCTGCCTCCTAAGCAGGCTTTGCATGGCCCGTAGGAGCAGCTGACAAAGAGAACAAGTAATTTCTTAGCCTTTCAGCTCCACACTGCCTCTGGTTTTTGTGAGTGGCCGGTGCACCTGTTGTGATAAGCAATGCTCGCTTCACAAGCAATTTGAAAAGAGGGCAAGCTCGGCACCCCACTCCCGCCCCCTTTCTTTTAAGTGAATGTTAATAATTTTCAGAAGGAGTGGTGGGGGTGCAAAAAGAGACAAGTTCTCGAGATTTATTCTTCGCCTGACACTTGCCGTGAGGATGGGGAGCTGGTCGAGGTGGGGGCCATCCTTGCAGCTTCATTAGGGACTGAGCTGGGCTGGGAGGACGAGCCTGGGGACCTTGGCTTCATTTGGGACGAGAGGCTTTCCTGTTCCTTGTTCTCTGTGGGCTGTTTTCATTTATTTGTTCTGTGGTTCTCTAAGCTTCTTTGTTTGACCCTGGCTGGTGAGGAGCCTGGAGGACTGGTGAAAAGAAGTTTCTCCCAGCAAAACACATTTCGGCCTAAGGAAAATAAAGGACTCCCGCTTCTCCTAGCCCGGGGGGAGGGCACGCATGTGGCCCCTTCCATTTTTCTTTTCTTTTCTAAAGTCTATTAACTCATGTTGGCAAAAAGCAGTGGCCCGACAGACTGGAGAGCAGAAGTTCTCCGTTTACAGCCCCGGACACACGGCCCATTGGGCTGGCTGGTCGTGTGTGCCTCAGGAGGGCAGGCTCTTCCGCTGCGCTGTCCGCCAAGTGGAGCCGTTTCCTTCCTTCCCTGCCTGGGTTTAGCTGAGGTGGTGGGTCTTGGAGGCCCCCGTGAGCATACAGTTTCTCTCCGGTGCTGTGACCTCAGGGCTCTCCCGCTTGCAACACCCGGGGAAGTGTTTGTGAGAAGGCTGAAGGTGGCCAGTGTCTAGCCTTTCCTGTACCAACTGCCCTGTATGGCTATTGCTTGTGTTGAGGAGGAAAAACCTTTTCCTCAACCCTGTCGTATTTGGGGTCGGGAATCTGCAAATTAAACTGACAAAAAAGACAGATTAGCAAGAGGGGGAAATAAAACATTTAATTTTATAATATATATAATGATGTGTTAGTTGCTCAGTCATATCTAACTCTTTGAAACCCCATGGACTGTAGCCTTCCAGGCTCCTCTGTCCATGGAATTCTCCAGGCAAGAATACTGGAGTGGGTTACCATTCCATTTTCTAGGGATCTTCCTGACCCAGGGATCAAACCCCGGTCTTCTGCATGGCAGGCAGATTCTTTACCATCTGAGCCACAAGGGCACTTACGAGAACTCACAAAGAAATGAGACTCAAGGAGGAGGTTAGAATGGGGACTTACATGCCATCTGAATGGAGGATGGGGAGGGACAGAGGAGGACTTCAGGAGGATTTCTCAGAAGGGAGAAGGGAGAAAGCTCACTATGGGAAAGCAAATGACTTTCTGGAAAGGTAAACAAGCTCTCAGCAGAGCAGGTGAGGAGTTATTGTAGTTTGTGACAACGTCTGTCTAGGTGTGATACAGAATTCTCTGGAGGACAGAGGATTAGGTTTGCTCTGGGGAGGAGATTTATGACAAGTGAATTCTTTGGGAGGCTCTGCTTTTAGGTAGATAAGGGATTTCAGGAACTCAATGCCTTCAGCTCAAAGTAATTTTTTTTATGCCACAGTGGCTTATTCTAGACCCCTCATCTTACCAAGACCTCTCTGTAGTTTGGAAAGTCTTTGAGGATTCAGGTAGCACCAAACATAGCCCCTGGCTCCCATTAGGCCTGCCAAAAAGATCTGGTAAATGAAAACTGAGTGTGTTACTCTAACAGCATTTAAACAGATACAAAGGGTCCTAAGCAGTTTGTGTCTTGGTGACACAGCGCTTCAGCTGAGAGCTGCAGAGGGTGCTGGTGGGGTTTGGAGGTGGGTGAGGTGCAGTGTGGAGGGGGAGGGTGACTCGCTGTGCAGGTCCTGAGCTATGGGTTGAGATGGGATGGCGGGTCAGGCTTGTCCCTATTTGGTATGTTAGAAGCTTATCTGAGGCACACCTCATTTCATAATTCTAGGTGTGCTCCTTCTAACCTCGTGTTTCTTGGCCCAGCACTCAGTGGGCTGACCAGAGGGCAGGCCACCTTTTCCTTATCTGTTCTGGGCACAAATGAATTGTAAGGTTTCAAAGCCAAGTGCTAAGTTTCCAGTGTTTGGGCATCCAGTTACCTCTGGGAGGCTATTGCCTCTGCCACTGGCCATGCCCAGAAGGTAAGATTTTGTCCTCATTCTGCCAACTCTTCCTCAGGGGTTTGTCCTGCTTAACTAACTGCCTGCCAGGGTCAACTTCTTGAGAATGCCTGCTTTCAGGTATTTTGAAAAATGAGAGTTTCATGGGGATTCTCCTCTCTTGCCTCAACTGATATATAATCAACTTTTACTATTAATACTATCAAAGAGTTTACAGCTACAAGGGAGATTTCCAGGGTTAAGAGTTGACTTTGTACTTATTTTAAAGAATAAGTGTCATACCTAAATAAGGCTTCCCAGGCCATACCTGAAATAAGGCTTCTTTCAGACAGTAAAGAATTCTGGCTGTATGCAGGAGACAAGCGTTTGATCCCTGGGTTTGGAAGATCCCCTGAAGAAGAAAATGGCAACCCACTCCAGTATTCTGCCTGGAGAATCCCATGGACAGAAGAGGCTGGTGGGCTACAGTCCATGAGGTTGCAAAAAGTCAGACATGACCGAGCGAGGGACTGAGCGACTAACACTCAAACAGTCCTTACCTTTCATAAGAAAACAGACTTGATAGTGGTTATTGTGGGTAATGATGCATCTTCTTTTTCTGAGTGGTGGGGTTGGATTGTTTTTCCTCTGAGGACAGTTCTAGATCATTCTGCCTGACAGCACTGGGGGGACAGGGTGTTTCCTGGAAGGTAGGAGATGGCTGTAGGTCATGCCCACGCTTGGTATTAGATAATGTATTGAATTGCAGAGTGAGAAAACATTGTCTTTTCATATCTGTTTAATGCCCAGGGCTTTCCCCGTGGCTCAGTGGTAAAGACTCTGCCTGCCAATGCAGGAGACACAGGAGATGTGGGTTCGATCCCTGGGTCAGGCAGATCCTCTGGAGCAGGACATGGCAACCCACTCCAGTATTCTTGCCTGGAAAATCCCATGGACTAAGGAGGCTGGCGGGCTACAGCCCGTGGGGTCGCCAAAGAGTCAGATACGACTGAAGTGACTTACAAGATGAAGTAAAAGAGTTTCAGTTTGGTCCTGAAAGGTCTGGAAGACTTTCTACCTCCATTCTCCTCCTCTGTTTGATTCCTCTTTCTCATGATCACTGTCGAACAAAGAGGGGGCAAGCCTCAGGCTCCCAGCCTTCTGTACTTTTAGCCGGAATTCATAACATTGCATTCATTCTGTTTATTTTCATGATTCTCTTCCGTTCATGGCAAATGATATTAGTTTTCAATTCACGGTTGGTGTCAAAATTTTATTTAACATGAAAGTACTTGAAGATAAAATATGATCTGGTTTTTAAGAAAGATACTACACAGCAGGCCATGCTTGGATGTGGCATAAATTCTGGAAGTGGTGTGTGCGGGACCGTAGGTGGGAAGCCGTTTCTCTTCTTTCCTGGTGGTCTCTGATCCCCTCCTGTTCGTGAGCAGTTATTTTCTACCGCTCTACCTTCTCCGCCACTGCCAGTCTTTGCTGCCAGGAGGTTTTCCTTCTTCAGAGGATGAATCCTGACTTCATGAGAAAGTCGCTCTTTTTGCCTTTTGCAGCCTGTCTCTGTTCTACCTGGAGGCTGCTGTGGAGCGCTGGACAGGCCCTGGGAACGTTGGTGGGGGCAGAGGCGCTCTCTCCTGTGTCTGAACATATTTAGCATTTATCTGCCCCTCCCTCAGGCACTGGCCACCTGTGTGTCTTATCCTCTCTCCTGGGAGCCAGGCCATGGAGATTCAGGCCTGTCCTACTCCTCTCTGCCTCTTGCACAGAGCCTGGGCCATGGCTAGTACTCAGGAGGTCCCCTCACAGTAGAGGCAAGCTGGTTGGTGTTCAGCCACTGTCAGATTCACTTGGGATATTGGCAGCCTCTGGAATTATGGACAAGAAAGTCCCTGATGCTGGGAAAGATTGAGGGCAGAAGGAGAAGTGGGCATCAGAGGACGAGGTGGCTAGATGGCATCACCGATGCAATGGACATGAGCTTGGGCAAACTTCAGGAGATGGTGAGGGGGCAGGGAGGCTTGGCGTGCTGGTCCATGGGGTCACGAAGAATTGGATGTGACTGGGTGAGTCAACAACAGCAACAAGGGGTCGGACAATCCTAAAGGAAATCAACCCTGAATATTCACTGGGAGGACTGATGCTGAAGCTGAAGTTCCAAGCTTTCAACTACCTGATGCGAAGGGCTGACTCATTAGAAAAGATCCGGATGCTGGGAAAGATTGAGGGCAGGAGGAGAAGGGGATGACAGAGGATGAGATGGTTGGATGGCATCACAGACTCAGTGGACATGAGTTTGAGCAAGTCCCAGGAGATGGTGAAGGACAGGGAAGCCTGGTGTGTTGCAGTTCGTGGGGTGGTAAAGAGTCGGACACAACTTAGTGATTGAACAATAACAACAAGGGTTTAGACAGCCTGTCTCCCACGACCTCATCGCCAGCTTGAAAGCCAAGTGAAGTATGAGCCTGGACACTTGATGCAAGTTCCCGTGGGTGGGCGAAGTGGTTCCCTCTGTCCTCAGGCATGTGGACAAGCACCTCCCATCACAGGCTCACTCTGAAGTGACACAGTTGTCCTGATTTGGGGTCAACGGACAGTATTCCCAGTGAACAGATGAACACAGGCCGAAGCAGAGTTGAAGACTCGCTGTGCTCCTTCTAAAATAGTAAAGTTAGGCCATACAGGGCTTTTCTGGCTTATTCATACTGGGTGGTGGTACCTGAGCAGTTTTTCTTTCAGCCAATATTTTTGTTGTTTAGTTACTAAGTCGTGTCCGACTCTTTGCGACCCCATGGACTGTAGCCCAGCAGGCTCCTCTGTCCATGGGATTCTCCAGGCACGAATACTGGAGCTGGTTGCCTATTCCCTTCTCCAGGGGATCTTCCCGACCCAGGGATCAAACCCTCGTCTCTAGCATTGGCAGGCGTGTTCTTTACCACTAGCGCCCCCCGGGGAACCCTTTGGCCAGTATATTGCATGGTAAATGTTTCACCGAAAGAAAGACAAAATTTATTCTTTGGTGCTAACCCCAAACCCTCTGGTGTACATTTTCATTAGATTTTTTGATGCACACTTGTAGCAGCTTTGGTGAATTGCTGATCATTCTGCTGCTCACCTATGATGAATGTTCCTATGCAAATATCAGACTGTTGACTCTGGATTGTTTTAGAGGAAATCACCACGCAGGCAGTGTAATGGTTTTGAAATTGAAGAAGGTCAGCAGAGGCAGATGTCTGAGTTTTAGGTGCTGCTCCACATCCCTGACCCCCAGAGGGAGACCCTCCGAGCAGCACCCTCCTGCTGGCTTGGTGTCCTCACAGGATTGCTGTGATGACATGTGCCGGCCTGTCACACATGGGCTCTTCTCATTCATTTCTGGGGTTGTCTCCTTATCTGTAAAATGGGGCTAGTAAACTCACTTAAATTGTGGGTTTTCTTCTCCTCTTGAGGAGCCCGTCAGAGCACGTGCGTTAAATTGCCGTGTAAGCTGTAAAAAAAGCATACAAATGCCAGCTGCTTTTGTTGTTATTTCCATGGAAGCCCAGACAGAAGCAGAGGCTGTTGGGAACTGGCTCTTCCTCGGGATGGATGACTGACTCTTGGGGACCTGCTACAATCATGGAAAGTATTTAGTCCTGTGTTTCCCTCAGCGGCATTGAGCAAGGGCTGAGAAAGCAGTCAGAAATAGAATGTTTTCTGGTTCACGTGAAGATGTCTGTTCTGCTCTGAGTATTCCGTCTAGTTCCAAGGTTTCATAGCCAGAATTAGGAAGCACAGAGAAAAGATTATTTATTGACGCTGGCGTCGAGGATACGGTGGTTGGTTTGTCAAAAGGAAGGTTATAACTTCGTAATCTGTCTTAGTCTGAAATGCGCACTGATCCTGTTTGGCTTCCCCGGTTCCAATGGGCTGACCTCTTTCTGTTGACAAATATTTCTGCCCATGACTCTGGGCTGAAGAAACCCTGCATTTGCCTGTCACGCATGAACTAGGGACTCTCCTAATGAATGGATTTCTCACAGGAAGCAGAAAAGGGAGTGAGTGGAGGGAAGAGAGGTGGAACACGTTATATTTCTTTGCGGCGAATGCTTATTTTCTCAGCCGATGAACGCTCCCCCCTCCCACCTTTTGTCATGATCCTAATGGTCCCATTACAATACACTCTGCCGTCTCTCTTAGCCCCATCTGCCAGCGCCCTGTGCCATTTGGTAAACGGCAGGCAGGTTTTAACTTCCGAAAAGCAGAGAACAGGCAAAGTACTAGAACACGATCATATGTCTCCCATTTTTATTTTCAAAAATATCCACCCCCCTACCATTTTATTGTTAAGTGTTGAGTTGCCCCTGGACTCTGAGGCTGGGACAGCAGAAGGAGAGCCTTGCTTTTGAGTGTCTCGAGATGCCGGGGTGGGTTTTCCAAAAGGATGAAGGAATCTCTTTTATCAGGAATCTTCTGGAGCCAAATATTCCAACTGTGTTATTTTTGGAAGTTCCGATTTAGCCTTGTGTAGATGACTCTCCACTTCCTTCTGCTTCGTTGAGGGGGTGATTTTTGTGGTTGTACCTCGGGTTCAAGTTCATAAATAAATGTGAGTGTGCTCTGGCTTCGTATTTGCAAGCAGAAAGATCTACAGAGAGCGGGGTGGTTGCACATTAAGAGCAAGTACCGCTCACGAACAGGGAAAAGGAGCTGCATTCCCTCAACCCCTCTGGGTTTCAGAGCTTTGCCTACTGGTGGGCAGCGGCAGCTGGGGTAGTGAGCGATATAGCGGCAGGGAGTCACCGAGAGTGACACACGGTCTCTTCCAGGAAACAGCGTGAGCCCACCACAGCTGGCCCCCGGAGCTTTCTCTTCTGCTCTGGAGGGTTGAGCTGTGGTTTCAGCAGCCCAGGCTGCAGAAGCCTGTGGTACGTTCTGCATGCTGCGGGGCAAAGCTGGTGGGAGGAAAGGGTCAACGACCCATCCTTTTCAGAGAAACTTTGAGGGCTTGGGAATCGAGTCCAGTTTGTCACTTGCAGGCTTGGTCTGCAGATTGGGTAACATCAGAAAATGCTCATCCTTTCAGGCTACCAAGCAGAAGTGGAGGAAGGACTTGCTGAGAGGTGGCTGGTCCTGGCCAGGGAGTGGGAGGGCAGTTCTAGATCAGAGGCCGGTTATGGGGACCAGAGGCTGCAGATCTGACCATCTGGAACTCAGGGTGCTGGCCTCTGCCCTTTACGGCATATAGAGCTGTACTTTCAATGTACTTGCTTAACCGCACAGCTAAGGCTCTGGATCTCCAGTGACACTGTGTGTGTGCATGCTCAGTCGCTCAGTTGTGTCTGACTCTTTGCAAACCCATGGACTGTAGCCCGCCAGGCTCCTCTGTCCATGGGATTTCCCAGGCAAGAATACTGGAGTGAGTTGCCATGCCCTTCACTGGGGGATCTTCCTGACCCAGGGATCAAACCCACATCTGCTGCATTGGTAGGTGGATTCTTTGCCACTGAGCTACCTGGGAAGCCCCCAGTGACACTTGGTGGCACAGCTTCCTAACCTTGGTAATGCTGTTGACGACTGGGCAGGATCGTATGCTTGAGAGACTGCATAGCAGCTTCCCAGGCCTCTACCTCTCGGATGCCGCCGGTAATGGCCCCCCACCGCCATTGTTGCAACCAAAACTGTCTCCACGCCTTGCCAGACATCCCCTGGCTAGGCAGCATCACCCCATCGAGAAGCACTGCCTTTTGGAGGGAACAATAAACACTTTCCCTCCCCCTCCCACCTCCCAATTTGTGTGTACTGTTCAGAGAGAGAGCAGGTGGGAAGTCAGACGATACGTGTTTAATATTTGAATACTAGTCTGCTTTATTAGATTGAAGCTCACGGAATTGTCATTCTCTTTGGATATCAATATGGTTGAATAATGTCAGTTTCAGATCGTTCAACCTAATATTAGCCCCTGAAATCAGATTTGTGTGAAGCTTGGTCACCAGGGGCCCCAGGACAGGGTCATGGATCCATATTGTTTATTAAACACCCTGAAGTGTCCCCTGCAAGGGCACTGCATTATTGGAGGTGGGTGAAACACTAGAGGAAGCTCACTAAGGCTCACTAGGCCCTGGACCTTTTCCTTGGCTGGTTGGTATAACAGGAGACTGCCTGTCCGGTTCACTTGAAGTTATCTTTCCCTGGGCACCTCCTCTTACCCCTGGCACTGGCCTCTGCAAAGGGCGTTGGCTCCTTTGCCTTTTTTTTTTTTTTTCATACAATAGCCATCATGGCACCAACAGGACATGTTCCTCAAAAGAGGAGAAAGAAGAGGACACTTTATCTTTTTTTTTCTTACCTGTTCCCTCATTCCTGTACCTCTGTCATGTCTCCATAAACCCTTTTGCAGGTTGATGTTCTGTTTTCCCATTTTCATACAAAATTGTTTATAATTTGATCAGAAGTCTTGTGTAGGGTAGGAGAAGGGGATAAGGCAGTGGGAGCCTGGAAAGCTAGGATAACTGAGGCACAGGTCTCAGCCACCATACAAGGAATATGATGATTCAAATAAAGAGAGCAAATGCCAAGACGGAAATCTGGGGATACACAGGATGAGAGGGGACCTCAGGCAAACTCACTTCTGGAGCTTCATACATGAAGCAGGGGAGGCCCAGAGCACACGGTTCTGACTTACACATCACCCAGTTAGTTCTAACACCAGGCACTTAAGTCTTCTGTGACTTCAGCCCATTCAGCCATGCTAAATTAGCCCAGCACAACACAGCATGGCCAGGTGTCGCCGGGTTCCCTGATTCCTGGGCCAAGAGTTTTGGCTCCCACGTGGAGGAAAGGGCTAACTAGAATTTCCACTTTTACTGTGCTTTCATAGCTCCTCACTGGGTGCAGTGCATGAAACCCTGATACATGCTTGGCCAAGGCCTACCTGGGCTGGTGACTCAGCGTTAGCCTGCCTGCTCTAGCCAGGAACTCCTCAGGGGGCTGGGTTCATTAGCCAACCCATCAAGGTGGACCCACTGCAGCTTCTCCTAGGAGGGCATCGCTGGCTTGGACTCAGCACATCTCTGCATCCATCTGTGCAGCTTTTAAGTGGGAGGGAGGAAGGAAAATAAAGAAGAAAGAGATGCAGAGGGCGGTTCCTCCTGACTCCTGCGAGGAGTTCGCTAGTAACCCACTTGGGATTTGGCCCCTTCTCAGGACACTGAAACTCGAGAAAAGAGCATTTATGTACTTATATCTACCCAGCTGCAGATTTAAGCAGAAAGCTAAGGAGCCTGGCAGGCTGCAGTCCACAGGTCGCAGAGAGTCAGATACGACTTAGTGACAGAACAAAATTTACGCTTTGGAGCCCATCACTTGCATGAGCCTCTTTCAAGGCCCTTCACTTCATATGTATTTATAATTTTTTATACAGTTTGTATTTTTAAAAATTGTACCAGCTTTGGGAACTTCCCTGGTGGTCCAGTGGCTAAAACTCTAAGCTCCCAATGCAGGGGGCCCAGGTTTGATCCTTGATCAGGGAACTAGATCACATATGCTGCAAGGAAGATGAAGGTCTGTGTGCTGCAACTAAGACCCAGTGCAGTCAAACACATAAATATTAAAAAAATAAAAAATAAAAATTGTACCAGCTTCAGGTCTTGCAAAAACGTGGACCCGCCTCCATTCACCTCTGCAGCAGGAAACCACAGCCCTTGGTAGAACAGTATCTCTTAGGTTTCAATTAAACTTGGCCGGGAACAGGCACAAAGCTTGGGGGACACCTCAAGCTCTGTGGCTGGATGAAGAGGAAGCAGAAAATATGCACCCACAAGGGAAGTTCTACCTGGAACTTTCCTGCTGCCCACCACACTTGAACAAACATCAGCAGTATCAGAGAGGGCAATGAGAGTCCACTGAAATTGGGTGTCCTTTTTTCTTTCTTTCATTCTTTTTTGGTATGTGTGTGTGTTATGTTTATTTTATTTATTTTTTGTTGAGGTATAGTTGATGGACAATATTATATAAGTTTCAGGAGTACAATATAGTGATTCACAATTTTTAAAGATTATATTCCATTTATAGTCGTTACAAAATATTGGCTAGATTCCCTTTGTTATCTAATACATCCCCATTTATTTTATGCGTGGTAGTTTATACGTCTTAATCCCCTGCCCCTGTCTTCCTCTCCCCGCTTCCCTCTTCCCAATAGCAATCACTAGTTTGTTCTCTATATTTGTGAGTCTGTTTCTTTTTTCATTCACTAGCTTGTTGTATTTTTTGTATTCCACATGTAAGTGACATCATATAGTATTTGTCCTTCTGTCTGACTTATGTCACTTAGCATAATGCCCTCCATGTCCCTCTGTGTTGTTGCAAATGGAAAGTTTTCTTTCTATTTGATGGCTGAGTAATATTCCACTTGACAGATCTATGTATATCTCTGTCTAACTAACCTATCTGTATCTTTATCTATATCTATATCACATCTTCTTTATCCTTTCATCTGTTGGTGGACGCTTGCTTCTATCTCTTGGCAATGGTCAATAAGGCTGCTTTGAAGATTGGGGTGCAAGTATCTTTTCAAATTAGTGTTCTTGCTTCCTCTTTTCCTTCTTTAAAGGGTGACATCTGGGAAGGAGGGGAGAAACCAGTGAGTGGGGCATGGCCGGGGGCATGTGGAGAAGGCCCAGGAAGAGTCTCCAGGCTATGGAGATACATAACAGCATAGTTCCCCAATAGAGGGACAAGTGAAGGAGCCATGAGGAAGAGCCAGAGAGTAGCTGGGACGGGGATGTTGTTACACGTGTCACGGGTGGGGATTTGGTGTTCCCCACCTGGGGCAGCTCATGGGGCTGTGGGCTCCTGTGTCTTCTCAGGGAATGAGAGCCCAGCTAGGGTGTCTCGGGAGCAATTTTGAGCCCTTCCCCCTGCCCTCTTAGCTCTCCCCCTCCCCGGTTTGCGTGTATGTAATTAGAGCGCCCGGCTGCTGGCCACTTACAAGGGGAGGAAGTCCCTCCTCCCAGTGCCTTTGTGGTCATGTTAAGTGGATACTCTATTCTTCTGTGCTTCCTGCCTTGAATGTCCTGGCCAGGGTCACTTGCAGGGCTGTTAAACAGCTGCTGCGCCTCACCCAGGCGGCAAACAAGGCCATTCCGGGCCCATCCATCAGCTCGGCCAGACAAGTGTTTTGGGACCTGCCTGGATGAAAGATGGGAAGTGAGCGGAGGCGTGGCCCGCGCTCGTCCAACCTGCAGACCTAATTTGTCCGAGGCCCCCAGGCCCGGGTGCTGGAGCCACAGAACCTGAGTGAGGGCTCGGACACCATGCTGTCCTTTATGGTGGCCAGAGCTACTGTTTTCTTCTTCATGCAGTCATGAAATATTAATTGATTGCCTGCTTGGGACGGGACCAGAGACTGCCTCACCAACCTTGTTGTCTTTGTTTCAGTGGCCAAGATTTGTGTTGATAGATGTCAGAAAGAACACTTCTTCTGGAGAAAAGGGACCTTTTTTGTCTTACTTTACCTTTGGGATGGGAGCATCCAGCTTCAGGCTTTGACTTTTTCAATTTTGCTCTTGTTCAGTTGCTCAGTTGTGTCCAGCTCTTTGCCACCCCATGGACTGCAACATGCTAGGCTTCCATCCTTCACTATCTCCTGGAGTTGTTCAGACTCATGTTCATTGAATTGGTGATGCCATCCAACCATCTCATCTTCTGTTGCCCTCTTCTCCTGCCCTCAATCTTCCCCAGCATCAGGGTCTTTTCCAGTGAATTGGCTCTTCACATCAGGTAAGTATTGGAGCTTCAGCATCAGTCCTTCCAATGAATATTCAGGCTTGATTTCCTTTAGGATTGACTGATTTGATCTCCTTGCTCTCCAAGGGACTCTCAAGAGTCCTCTCCACAGTTCTAAAGCATTTTCAATAGATGATGCCATCTCTTCTTAGCTTTATAAATCTTGGATTTCAGTTAGTCACTCTCTTCTAGAGAAACCAACATTGAAAATTCAACACTTTTGTCTCCTAGGTCTTTTAGCCATTGCTCCCTTCATGGGTGCTAGGAAACCCTGGGTATTTGGGACTGACCACCTCAGCTGTGGCATCTCTAGTGTCTGCTGTATTTCTGGTCTCTGATGTTATGAAGAGGAAGAGAGGAGATAAGTTATGGGTAAAATAATGTTCTCCTCCTTTAAATCTCTGCCCTGAGAACTAGTTCAGTGGGAATTTGTGAGCTCTGGCCCTAGAACAACCTATGAAGTTAATCCTTGAAGAGAGTACAAGGAACAGAGGGGTGGCATTGGCAGAGTGGAAATTGGAGGTGGTAAATGAATAATATATGTAAGTTTTGCAAATGTCTGTGGAGGCTATTGTGTTAGTATACATATTTATAGAGTTTCATAAACTATAATAGCCTTTTGTCATTGAATTTTCTCCATCAAAGGAAATTAAAATGCAATTACTAGCACGTGGTAGTCCAAGACGTTATTTGGCCTAAAAGGCGATCTTATGGTTGACAAGTTCACTCATCTTTAGGAAATAAAATATGAACATGCATTCTGTTTAAAAAAAAAAGATTTTTTTTTTTTAATTAAAAAAAATTCTGGCAGGTAAAACAGAAACCACAGAAGCTGGCTGTGCTATGAGAACTGCCTAATCTGTCTTTCCCGTTCAGATCATTTGCCTTTAACAGTGTACACAAGCTCTGAGCTCTGCACAGATCCTGTATTATCAGCACAACAGCCTTCAGAAGATCCCTGAGAGTGAGGCAGGACTCCGAAGGAGGAAAGACAGCAAGGGAAAGTTAATCTCCCAACAGCTACTGGAGTGGAGAAAGCCCCTCGGATCCCTCAGCACATCTCAGCTGTTTGCCTTCTGGCCCAGTTGCCCTAGTCTGGCTGTTGGTTAAATATTTTCATTGCTTTCCCTTTGGCATGATGGATTGTGGACGTCTAAACACGGGCCCTTTCCCACCTGGGCCGGCCCTGCCATTTTCCTGGGGACATAAGGGGCTTGTTTGAAGGGCCTGACCTGGCATGGATGCCAGGCAAACAGAAGCAGGGGCCAAAGCATGTCTGTGTGCAGCGCGCTTGGGTTAAGTAGGTCTTTCATTGCAGTAGTCAACACCTTTTGTTGCTGCCAGACCTTTCAGGATGGATCCAGTGTTAGCGTACTTTGAGGTGGGCTGGACAGGGGTAAATACTCTCAGAGCAGCTTCCAAAAGGGACATGCCGAACACTGCTTCCTTTGGTTCCTTCCTTCAGGAAGTCTGCTAGGAAAAACAGAAGCTTGTTAGTCTCAATTTTGGCGATAAGTAGAATATATAGCCAGAGACGGTAAAAACCCTTTAGGAAGTTCCCACTTAACACATTTGCGTCTGTGATTGTTCACATTTTTACATCCTGCCCTCGATTTTCTATTTCCTTTCTATGAAATTTTCATGAGTTGGTTCCTTTTGAAAAAAGAAATCTTAAATCACACATAATTATATTTACTCAGACTCCACTTACTGTACAAACTCGCTGGAATGGAGAGTGGACTTCTCTACTTGGAAATCCCAAATTCAATCTGATGTGCCGAATCGGATATGTCAGAAGCAGAAGTCCACTCTCTGAGTCCAGGGTGTGGTTTCCCGGTTGTGAGGTTGTGCTTGTGAGCTGTTTGGCGGATGATTGGACTAAAAAGAGCACATCTAGTTACTGTTGCAGGAATAAAGCTGAGATATGGTAACCCAAACTATAAGGGAGAATTCTTAGCCTATTTTTTTCTCCTTAAACTCTCTTCCTAACACTGCTAATACACTACCAACAGACTAAATTCAAATGAAATATGACAAACTCCAAGTACTTTTTCCTCCAAAACACCTATCTTGATTCCATGCCTCTCCCTGTCTATCATTCACTTTATGGGAGTTTTGTTTTTCAGAATAAAGGTTGGAAGGGGTACAAGGAAGAATTTTGCATAAATTCTCAAACCCCTTTAAAAAATTGAGACATAATTGACATACAATGTTATATGTTTCAGGTGTGCAATGTTTTCAGAGAAGGCAATGGCACTCCACTCCAGTACTCTTGCCTGGAAAATCCCATGGATGGAGGAGCCTGGTGGGCTGCAGTCCATGGGGTCGCTAAGAGTCGGACACAACTGAGCGACTTCATTTTCACTTTTCACTTTTGTGCATTGGAGAAGGAAATGGCAACCCAGTCCAGTATTCTTGCCTGGAGAATCCCAGGGACGGGGGAGCCTGGCAGGCTGCCGTCTGTGGGGTCGCACAGAGTCGGACACGACTGAAGCGACTTAGCAGCAGCAGCAGCAGCAGTGCAATGTTTTAATATTTGAATATACTACGAAATGATCATGAAAAGGTCTACTTTACATCTGGCAAACCCTCCAACTCTTGAACTTCCATTCAAACTCAAAAGATTTAAAATGCTTTTGTTATTATATCCACTTTGCCATTGAATTGGCAACGAGAACTAATGAATTCCTTGTATTGGATCTGGTAGCATCTCCTGTGTGGAAGCTTGGAAAGATATGCATGGAGTCATCCTTAAGAAACTTACCCTTTAGTGATCCAGGCAAGATTTATCAATGAGTCAACTGGAAAGCAGTAGTTGGTGGACCTAATCTCTAGTGCTCTGCGTGTGAAAAGAATTCGATTGCTGTCCATTGAATAAAGTGCTAAACTGTGGAGTTCAGATGATAGTATGTTTGGACCTCAGGGAATGCGGAATGTGGGTTGCCAACAGTTGGTGTAGTCTTTGTGCAGGAGGTGGGAGCATGAGTCTGATCCTGAAAGAAAGAGGAAAGACGTCACATGGATTAGAAGGAGATACATTAAGTAGCTGGTGTAACTGGAAGTTAGACCCACAGCCTTGGTTGGACCAAAGGACCAGGAAGAGAAGAGACTAGGTTAGCTGTGGAAAATTGGAGATCAGTTCATGATGAGACTTGAATTAAGCCAAGCTAACAAAGCTGTGAGACCTCCCACTTTGTTCTTTTTTTTCAAGATTTTTTTTTTTTTTACTATTTGGAGTCCCTTGAGATTCTGTGTTTTAGGGTGAAGTTTTCGTTTTGTGCAAAAACATGTCGTTGGGATTTGATAGGGATTGCATCGAATCTATAGATTTCCTTTGAGTAGTATTGACACCTTAACAATATGAAGTCTTCAAATTCATGAACGCAGGATGTCTTCCTTTTTCTGTCTTTTTAAATTTCTTTCAGCGATGTTTTGTGGTTTTCACTATACAAGTCATTCACCTTGGTTGATTGTTTTCCTAGTTTTTTTTTTTTTACACTGTTGTAAATAGAATTGTTTTCTTTTCTTTTTTAAAAATATTTCTTTGGCTGCATCAGGTCTTGGCTGTGGTGCTTGGGCTTAGTTGCCCTGAAGCATGTGGGATCTTAGTTCCCCACTGGGGACTGAACCTGCGTCCACTTCATCGGAAGACAGATTCTTAACTGCTAGAACCACCAAGAAAGTCCCTAGAATTGTTTTCTTAATCAGAGCAGAGTTTTTGCCATCCACAATGTTTCCTATGCCTCCACTCACTTTCCCCAGAGGCCGGCTGATACCAATTAGGGTGAGAGTGCAGGCCACCCGGAGGGTCACCTTTGCCCTTAGAAGTGGCTACAATTCTGAATCTGCAGAAGGAGGAAGTCAACGCTGATTTAGTATAGGCTGAGGAGGTTCAAGGTCTGAGCCTTACAGACACATAATCTAATATGCTTTCTTCAGAGCTCAAGTGCGAATACTCTCTTCCAAATGCTACGTCCAGCAAAGAGAAGAGAGATGCAGCAGCTATTGGGAGGCTAATCAATTTTTAAAGTTTGACTCCAGCAAAAATTGCACGAGGTAAACAGTATGTCCTTAGCTGTGCCACCTTTTCCCACTAACTTGGCTTTGATCTTTCTCTTCTTTTATCCTGTTTCTGTGACCCATTTATCTCCCTGTCTCACTCTCTCTCTCTCTTTTTTTTTTTTCTCCCTCAAAGTTCCCTTTCCTCAGCCTCCTTAGCATAATGTACCTGGTCCTGCTGAGATTCCCTCAGATCTTTCCTGGGCATCGGCAAGCTCTTCCTGAAAAGTTAACTCTCGCAAAACAAGAACAGTTGATGTCAACAGGGGCTTCCCTGGTGGCTCAAATGGTGAAGAATCTGCCTGCAATGCGGGAGACCTGGGTTCGATCCCTGGGTCAGGAAGGTCCCTGAAGAAGGGCATGGCAACCCACTCCAGTATTCTTGCCTGGAGAATCCCATGGACAGAGGAGCCTGGCAGGCTACATTCTCTGGGGTCACAAAGAGTCAGAACGGAGCGACTAACACTTTCACTTTCACCTTAATCTGAGCAAGGTGACATGCGTGTTTTCTTGCTAAGTCACTTCAGTCCAACTGTTTGCGACCCAATGGACTGTAGCCTTCCAGACAAAGTGACAAGAACTGGTCTAATCCTTGGTAACTGCAGGAGCTCAAGACCTGAGGGAGGGGGAGGATGCGGGAGAGGGACAGTTGGGTTTGTGTCTGGACCTGGACCGGATCTGACAGAGGACAGAGGAGCCCGGGTCCGACGGCTCGGAGGCGAGCTGACATGCGGCCTTCGTGGCTGGGCAGCTGCTGTCCTTGAGGTGCCTGAGGTCGACCTCGGCCCTGCCTGTGAGTGGGCTGTCCCAAGGGCTCGGGGGGCCTGGAGCTGGAATTGCTCTTGGTCTCTCCATGACCCGTTTCTGACCTTAGTACTCGCTTCAGGCTTGAGGTTGGGAGGGCCTTAACCTAGAACTTGTGCTTGCGAGACCCTCAGGGGGCTCCAGCAGGAGTCTGTTAGCTGAACTCAGAAATGGGAAAGATGTGTAAACAAGTCACTGCGACTGGAAACAGGAGGGTCCCCGACCTGCTTCAAGCAGCCAGTTCCCACAGGGGGGCCGGGTGGGGAGCCTGGGGCCCAGCAGGCAGCCCCTCAGGCCGCAGCGGTGGGCCTCTGTCTGTGTCACCGGTGTAACCACTGTGGGCGATAACAGCTCCCTGCCCATCCCCGGGTCTGGCCTCTCCCTCTTTCTCTGTAGACCCCTGGAGGCACAATTCCTTGCCTTCACAGTGGGAGGCCAGCCTTGGCTGCGAGCAGGACTCAGAATTCTGCTTTGTGTCCGGCCGTCTGTGACGTGAATTCGATACGAAGTCCGCAAACATTTCACTGCAAAAGGCACATTTTATCTCCCTTTCCAGAACCTCCGAGAGAGCCAAGTTTGGTGGCTGGCCAAGCAGGCGCTCCTCCTTATGTCTGATGTAGTGTAAGTGCTGGGGGTTGTCATGCACCTATTGAACCCCACGTCCAGAGCTCTGGATGCCAAAGGAAGGCGAGTGTGTGTGTGTGTGTGTGTGTGTGTGTGTTGGTGGGGGCTGGGGGAGGGGAGCCAGAAGAGGAGGAGGTGCCAACAGTCCCTCCGGCAATGGGTGCTGGGCTGAGCTTGCAAACAGATGTAGGTAAGCCAGAAGGAAACAAAATACAGAAATCAAAAACAAAGGCAAACACTTCTTCCCTACTTCCTTTTTCTAATGCACCAAGTCTGTGTTGCTGGAGGCTGAAGATTGATTACTGTTTTGGGGCCTCTGATTATAAACCCATATGTGTAGAGAGTCAGCTCGAAGATTAGGACCTTCTTTGTTGAACCAATGGAATCTCAGGTTATTAAACCTTCCCCCTTAACTTTGCCACCTGTTTGTCTCCTTCCCGGGCCCTAAGACCCTGAGACCCCTGCTCCTTTTATCTCTGTTGCTTGTTAATTCCTGTTTCATCAGGTGGAAGCTTGTTCTGGAAATAAATGAAAGTTTTGAAGGCAGGGTTCCCCAGCTTCCTCTCTTTGGGTAGAGCAGGGTGTCCTGAAGATTTCCATAATCACTCTTTCCTCTTGCCTTCCTGCACTTTATCCCCAGCACACATCTGACATCTCTAATGTGTAGCCTTGAGCTGTAAGGGATCTTTGGCAGTGTGTGTATTTTGTCTCCAACCAGATCGTCAGATTGGATGAAATGAGCTCTACGGCTACTAGAATCCTCTGATTCCGCATATTTGAAGCACTCTGGCAGAATCTTGGTGACTTCATCTTAATGCGCACCCAAGCCCCTAATGGCATAGTCAGCATTCACTACATATTTACAAGGACCACCCTCTGGGGGCTTTCAGAGGGACTGCCTTAGGAGTGTTGTGGTCAAGCACGGGGGTGGGCAGTGACATTCCTCTCCAGATGAAAGTTGAGAAACAGACACTGCAGAAACCAAGGCCTCCCCCACATGGCCTGGTAATAGGAGAGCCCAACTGTTACTTCTTAACAACTGTGAAGCCATGATAATAGGCCCTAATAAATTTTCCTTGCAGTTTCAAGAGGATGTGGTATCTTTCATTTCCTGTCCCAAACTGCCCTGCATTGTTGCGCCATGGACAGCTGCTTCACATCAAGGCATGGCCACGTTCCAGCCGTGGAGGGGGGGAGGCTGGAGTGTCACCCTGCTGCAGGGGCACCTATCGTAGGTGGGGTAGATGCCGAGTCTCCAACTCTCAAGCCATCTGGATGCTGATGTCTAAAGCAGGACTTTAGAATGTTTGATTGGGAAGAGATCAGGACCATTGTTCAAGTTTCACAGATGAGACACAGATGCCCCATGGGGAGAAAAGACTTCCTCGCTGTGTGTTAACCGACTGTCATATATCATGCACGCATTCTTGTGTTGCTTCTTTCGTAAATAGGAGACAGGGATGAATAGATGAAGATCTGTGAAGGAGAAGGGAAGGAAAGATCAAAAGTCACCATGCTGCTAGGGTATGCACTTCTTTATCACATTTGTTTGCGTGGTGGGGAACTTAACCACAGACAAATTGACAGACCTCCCCGTGCAATGATGGGCTATTAATGAAGTGGCTGAGGGGCTTGACGATGGTCCTTGAAATGTTAGTGCTCACCTTCCCCTGAATGCACTTTTTCCTTTCCTTCCGTGTTTTTTTTTTTAGCAGTGCCAAAAAGAGGTGCCTAGTTTGCATCATGTCTATATAAGGAGAGAACCGACATACATCCGTGAATCGGTTCTGTTGATGGATTTTCTAAGCTTTTGAGTTTTGAAGTGATTTTAGATTTTAGAAAAGTTGTAGGAATGGTGGGTAGAATTCCTTGCTTGCTAAGTCACTTCAGTCGTGTCCGACTCTGTGTGACCCCATAGACGGCAGCCCACCAGGTTCCCTGTCCCTGGAATTCTCCAGGCGAGAACACTGGAGTGGGTTGCCATTTCCTTCTCCAATGCATGAGAATGAAAAGTGAAAGTGAAGTCACTCAGTTGTGTCCGACTCTTAGTGACCCCATGGACTGCAGCCCACCAGGCTCCTCCATCCATGGGATTTTCCAGGCAAGAGTGCTGGAGTGAGGTGCCATTGCCTTCTCCTGTATACCATCTATTTAGATTTCCTGAATTCTGAAATGTCACCCCATTTGCTTCATGGCTCTTTCACAGAGGTTTCCTGGGGCCAGATGGTTCTGTCTTAAAAGGCTCTGTTGATAAAATTTCTGACCTTTGTGAGGTAATTGTTTAACATGGGTGTGTGTGTGTGCTATTGTGCTAAGTGGCTTCAGTCATGTCTGACTCTGGGCAGCCCTATGGACCATAGCCTGCCAGATCCTCTGTCCATGGGATTCTCCAGGCATGAATACTGGAGTGGGTTGCCATGCCCTCCTCCAGGGGATATTCCCCTCAAGGATGGAACCCACGTCTCCTGAGTGTCTTGCATTGGCAGGCGGGTTCTTTACAATTAGCGCCACCTGGGAACCCCGGTTGTTTAACATGTCGTTAAACATTAAATTATTCAGCTTACAATTCAATATTAAAAGTGAAAGTGAAAAGGCAGATGTTTCAGTGGCCAAGGCCCCCTGCAAATTCCAAACAAATAAATACACTGTAAGTCAATACTCAAATGATCAATGCTCCTGATTATTTTACTACCCTCTATACTTTGGAGGTGATTTTCTTCTATTTATGGTGGAAATATGATATCATGGAGTTATTGTTCATCTCTTCCCAGTTCCATATCTAGTGAGCACTCACAGAGACAAATCAGGGCTTGAGTACTTTTTTTTTTATCTTTTTTTTTTTTTTTGCCACATGGCACATGAAATCTTAGTTCCCTGACCAGGCATCAAACTTGAGTCCCCTGAATTAAAAGCCAGAGTCTTAATTACTGGATCACCAAGGGAGTCCCTTGTTTACCTATATTTAAGAAAGTAATGAGACACTGATGATAAGGCAGCTTAGTGTGTGCTGTGTCTATAGCTGATTGTAAGCAGCAACCTCAAGTTGTATACAGGTGTAAAAGATTGGCAAAAATCATCAAAAGCATTTTGTGAGAATCAATTGGCTATATAGAATCTACAACAAAGTATAGTGCATATTTAATTTTTTTTTGGTAAATTGTACTCTACACTTTTTTATCAGTAAAACTTAGACTAAACTTTTGTGTATACATATATATGCATGTATGTTGGAAGCCGGGTTATTAAATACCAACATACTACTGTATACACATGTTTTTATTATTTTCTGAGAATAAAGTGCAAATATATTGCCCCATTATCACTTAATACTTCAGAATGAATTTCCTCAAAAATAAGGACATGGCCATACACAACTGCAATAAGTCATTAAAACTAGAAAATTAACATTAATAATATTGCTATGTAACCTACTGATCTTATTTAAGATTTACTAATTGTCCCAGTAATATTCATTTTTGCTCAGGAAGTTATCCAGAATCATCCATTGCATTAAGTTCTCATGTCATTTTATATCCTTTAATCTGGAATAGTTTTCCATTTAAAAAAAAATTTTTTTTTTTTTGCTACTCTGACATCTTCAAAGATTTATTTGATTTTTTCTCATGCTTCCATTTGGATTTTGCATATCTTGTAGGAAAACCACAGGAGTGAGATTATGTCCTTTTTAGTATTTTACATTGGCACTCTATTAGAGAAGGAAATGGCAATCCACTCCAGTATTCTTGCCTGGAGAATTCCGTAGACAGAAGAGCCTGGTGAGGCTACAGTCCATGGGGTCACAAAGAGCTGGACATGACTGAGCGAATAACTTGACAGTATATGATGATATGTAAATAAATGAGCATGGCTGTGTTCCAATAAAACTTTATTTACCAAAACAAAGGGATGAATGTGGTCCATGGACCTTCCTTTCCACACTTGACCTAGGCTTCAGTGTATAGCATTTGATAGGGTGGATTGAAACTGAACGACTTCTGCGAGATGCAAGGTTAAGGATACAGAGTAAAAAGCTCGTTAACTATAACTATCTGGGGACTACATCCAGGTCACTTCATTTAGGTTAGAATTGTAGAATATATAGAGAGAATTTCTACAAGTGTATCAGGTTCAAGTTTCCTAAGTTATTTTTAGTATCTGGGAGTCAGTATTTCTAAGGATGCCCTTGTACATGAAAAAGGCCACCAGAGGACCATGTCCTTTCTTCTTAGTTATCCCCATACTTGGGTGTGCATCACACTCATTGGTGAAGTTTCCCTGTGTGTGTTCCTGGGCTCTTCTGCTTCAGCAGAATCTCGGGGGTGGTTGAATTCTAGTTTTAAAGCATTTTCCAGGTGTTCCAGATGAAGGACTAGCACAAAGTGAAGAACTGAGATTCTTAGGGACTTATCTTAATGAAAAGATGAGAATAATCTCTAATTACTGCATTGATTTTATGTAAACAGATTCTTGTAAAGGGTTTACAATATTTTAAAAGTTAATAAGTAGTTAAAATACTCTTTCCTAAGCCTGCTCTCTAAACTTGATTGCCACTGCTGAGCTTCTTATCAAACTATTTTTTCATGCATAGTGAAAAACAAACTCAGAACAGCCTCTGCTGGAGTTTAAAAAAAAAATTTAGCAATTATTGGACTCTAAAGAGTCTAAAAACTGTAGTGGAAATTCAAGCCCATTACCGTTTATTCATGAGGACAAGTGACTCAATCAAAACAGTATCTTTGATGGATTAAATGTGTTTAAACAAATAGTTAACTGTAATACTGGAGGATTAGTATTTTTGGAGGGCTCTAGTTTTGATAGAGCTTTAGCTGATATTCTTTTGATAATCCCTGTTTTTCCCTGGCAGTTGATGCCTCTGTTTGCTCTGGCAATAGTTTTTTAATATGCTGCATTTTGACAGAATATGAAATTCTGTTTGCTATGCAAAAGCATATCAGGTAAGCTTGGGAAATGACAAAATAGTTGTTTGCAAATTGCTTTAGACCTTAGATAGAGACTCTGAAGATATCAATCTAATTGTGATTTGTTGATGTGAAACTATAAGCTATGTTTATGTTAAAAATTATATCAGTTATTAAGAAAAGTTACCTAAAACTTTCAATGTCATCCTGGGACATTGTCCAATAACCTCATCCAAGTGTTAATTCAGTAGAGAATGTACTTTCACTTGAATTATTATTTACTCTTGCTCAGGGCTCAAGACACTGTGAATTTACATGTTAACCTAGAGACTTTTTTTCATTAGAGTACAAAAGGCTTCTGAACAGTAGAGAAAATAACCCTGACACTTACAGTTTTATTGTCCTGTAGGTCACTAACCAGTTTGACCTCTAAGTCAGAAAGGTAATTTTGGCAGACTTTATGAAACTGACCATATAAACCTCCGTTCCTTGAATTCTCTGAATTAGTTCTCCTATCCTAATGATCCCTCACTGGTGGATTACATAAGTTTTGGATACATGTTTTACATGTGTCAATGTTTGATGTCTTTCACTTTTTGGAAAATTATCTTTTTTTTTTCTTTAATGACCCTAAGTTTGTCATATTGTTTTTGTATATCTATGACTTTTGGTCCTAAGTACTGCTGCTTTCTAATTGCAGTTGCAATCATATGAATTCAATATTCTGTCTTTAACCTGTGAAGATAGTTTTTCAAAGTGACGATCAGGAAGACATTTAGTTTAGCTAGAAAATAATTGTTGGGATTTCCCTGGTGGTCCAGTGGTTAACAATCTGCCTTGCAATGCAGGCGACACGGGGTTTGCTCCCTGCTTGGGGAACTAAGATCCCACTCGCCAAGGAGCAACTAAGCCCTCAGGCCACAGCTAGAGAGTGTGTGCACTGCAACGAAAGATCTTATATGATGCCATGAAGATCTCATGTGCTGCAACTAAGACTCAACACAGCCAAATAAATATAAATGCTTTTTTTTTTAAAAAAAAAAAAAGAAAATAATTGTGTTCATAGTACACGTGCCAAGTATAGGGGACACAGGCAAGTGACTCATGCCGCAGCCTTCCTCTGGAGCCCCCACAGTTTGATGGGAGGGACAGATAAGCAAGGCCATGTGCTGAGTGCTAGGACAGAGATTTGTTCCAGGTGGACAGTCCAGGCCTGTGGAACCCAGCCTGGCTTGAAGTTCTTTCTTCACTGAAACAGAGAGCACAGAATTACTCACAGGCTTTATTTAGGTCCTCTTGAGACCAGTGGACATGGACAAGGCTGCAGCAGAATAAGGCACATGAGCGTGGGCTCTGAAGCCGGATGCACTTGGTGCATAAGCCTGGCTCCTCCGTTTACTAGTGGGCGACCTTGCCATTTGGTTCAACTGTCTAAGCCTCAGTTTTCTTATCTATCAAGTGAGGATAATAGCACTGATATTTAGGATTACTGTGAAAATGAAGTGAGGCTTGTAGTAAAGGGTTGACTCAGCAGGTTTGGAGTATTCAAACCTTGTTCCAAAGAGGCTGGCCCTTTGACCGGCTCCTGGGAGATGACCCCTAAACACTTGGAATATCCTATCAGTTGAGAGTGTCTGTTTATTTGGGGCCTCGGGCCATGCCAGACAGTTCAAGCTAACAATGTGATTTATGATGGAGGTCTTGGGTCACACTGAATGCTGGCGGGATGAAGACTGAGAAGTTAGGTTGGGGCATGCTGGCTCTTTGTGCCTACGCGGTTGACCACCAGTAAAACCCTGGACACCAAGGCTTGGTGACGTCCCTGGTTGATGACACTCTGTACAAGTCATATATTGTTGCTGGGATAATTAAGCATTATCTGTGCAGCTCCAGTGGAGGAAGACAATTGAGGCTCAAGCCTGCTCCGTCCTACACTCTGCCCTACATGTGTTTACTGTTGCTGATTTTAATTTGTATCTGTTTTATAGAATAAATGGTAACTGTGAGCAAAACAGCTTTTCTAAATTGTATGAGTCCTTCTGGCCAATCAGTGAATCTTAGGAGATTCAGTGATTTGTGGGGACCCCCAAAGCAGGGAAAAGGAATATGCAGTGCTTTGCTCAGGGCCTGGCACAGAGTAACTTCGGTTCCATCTTTACCCTACTTCTGATTCTTGGCTTGTCCATCCTTTCCAGCTCTGTTATGACCCTTGGACCCACTGACTGCAGTTACTTTGTCTGCTGATCTAAAGAGTGTTCTCTGGGGACTTTGTTCTGGCAAAGAAAATATCCAACCTCAGATACTTGACTGATAACAGAATTCCTAAGGGTTCCTGTTTCTTTAGTCCTAATAAGCTGTGGCCTGTACTGATATTTAACTTCTTTTCTTTATTTTTGGCTGCGCTAGGTCTTCATTGCTGCACTGCCTTTTCTCCGGTTGCAGTAAGTGTGGGGGGGGGGACTCTCCAGTTGCAATGCTTGGGCTTTTCATTGCAGTGGCTTCTCTTGTGGTGGAGGCCATGCTCCAGGGCGCAGACTCAACAGTTATGGCATAAGGGCTTAGTTGCTTCCTGGTATGTGGGATCTTCTTGGACCAAGGATCGAACCTGTGTCTCTGGTATTGGCAAGGGGATTCTTTACCACTGAGCCTCCAGGGTAGCTCCGATGTTTAACTTCTGATGTGGGTCTCTATCTTACTTCCCCGACTAGATTATTTCATGTGAAGTCAATGAAGGTGAAGTCGCTCAGCGTGTCCGACTCTTTGCGACCCTGTGGACTGTAATGTACTAGGCTTCTCTGCCCATGGGATTCTCCAGGCAAGAATACTGGAGTGGATTGCCATTTCCTTCTCCAGGGGATCTTCCCGACCCAGGGATCGAACCTGGGTC
Source organism: Aepyceros melampus (assembly GCA_006408695.1). Taxonomy (NCBI): domain Eukaryota; kingdom Metazoa; phylum Chordata; class Mammalia; order Artiodactyla; family Bovidae; genus Aepyceros; species Aepyceros melampus. Next base: position 156,652 of record SJXQ01002816.1, on the reverse strand, counting down.
TCCCGCATTGGAGGCAGACGCTTTAACCTCTGAGCCACCAGGGAATAGTGCTTCTTATTTGCTTGCTATGCGTACATACTGCCTGGTGCCCACGGGGACATCATGGCCTAATGGGAAGGCTGGGTTTTAAAATTTTACGTTTTTATTTATAATTATTTTGACTAAGCCCCACACCAGGGACTGAACTGGAGCCCTCTGCACTGGAAGCACAGAGTCTTAACCCCTGGACCAACAGGGAAGTCCTGGGAAGGCTGGGTTTTACGGTCAGAAAAAGCTGGGCTTGAATGCAGCTCAGCTCTTTGCCTGCCATGTTGGCTCGGGTAAATTGCTCAGCCTCTCTGAGCTCAATATATTTGCACGATAGGATCACATTACCTATCCCAGAGAGTTTCTGGGGGTTTGATGGTGTCCTTGCTAGCTCAGACCTAAGACACAGCAATGCCAGCATGTAGAGTTAGGTGGCCCACTCAGGAAGGTTGTTTGTGTACCTTGTGTAGATAAAATGTCTCTAACTGGCATGGAATGTTAGGGGACACTTAGATAGAGGTTTAGCTCTATCTTCAGATTGCATGGGCCCCTGAAGTTTCTTTTTGCTAAAAAATTATATATATATAACATACATATATATAATTATTTATATATATAATCCATCCAACCATCTCGACAGAGGGTGAGATGGTTGGATGGCATTACCAACTCAATGGACATAAGTTTAAGCAAGCTCCAAGAGACGGTGAAGGACAGGGAAACCTGGTGTGCTGCAGTCCATGGGGTTGCAAAGAGTCAGCAATGACTGAGTGACTGAATAACAAAATTAATTTTGGTTGTGTTGGGTCTTCGTTGCTACTCATGGGCCCTCTCTGGTTGTGGTGATCAGGGGCTCTTTTTGCTGTGCTGCGCGGGCTTCTCATTGTTGTGGCTTCTCTTGTTGTGGAGCATGGACTCTGGGCACGTGGGCTTCAGTAGCTGTAGCACGTGAGTTGCAGCTCATGAGCTCGGGGTCAGCAGTGGTTGCACACAGGCTTAGTTGCTCCATGACATATGGAATCTTCCCAGACCAGGGATTGAACCCATGTCCCCTGCATTGGCAGGTGGATTCTTATCCACCGTGCTACCAGGGAAGTCCCCTGGGTTTTTTTTTTTTTTAAATGGAAGAACATGAATGTCACCTATAATCAGGGTTCAAAAGTAAACAGACACTTCTGATGTAATAAGGCGCAGAAGGAGCAATGAAAGCCAGGTTGCAGGTAGGGACAAATGATGACTTATTGCTATGATTGAAGTCCTCTTACTATATTCCAGATTCCATTCTAGGCAACTAACAGGTAAGAGCTCTTTTAATTAATCTTCCCAAACCTGATGAAGGAGGCCAGTTTTTTAATTTGGAGACTGAGGCACAGAGAATTTAAGTAACTTGTCCACAGTGACCCAGCTGGTAAGTGGCCGAGCTGGGCTTGAGGNTACTATATTCCAGATTCCATTCTAGGCAACTAACAGGTAAGAGCTCTTTTAATTAATCTTCCCAAACCTGATGAAGGAGGCCAGTTTTTTAATTTGGAGACTGAGGCACAGAGAATTTAAGTAACTTGTCCACAGTGACCCAGCTGGTAAGTGGCCGAGCTGGGCTTGAGGACACAGCTTTACACCCCGTGGCTCTCATTGAATTGACTCCTTGCCACAGTGCCAGCACACCCGGGGCAGGAGAAATGGTGGTGGAAACAGGACTCTTTATTACTAGAGACATAGTCAACTCTCCTGGGGAAAGCTTTCTTAGAGAACTGGGTGATCAAACAAAAGTTATTGTGGCATGAGAGGTGTCCTGCCCCTGAATTACAGGAGTTAGACATCAGAGAGGAAGTTGCTGCTTGCCAGATGGAGAAGGAGGTAAATTCTGGAGACTGGTAGGCAGGGAGTGGAAGGCTTTCAGAAAGCAGTGGCTGCAGAGGGACCAGGCATAGCAACCAGGACCTCTGTGGTCTGGGGTAGGTCAGATGACCCAAATGCAGTGCTGGCTCCTTATTAAAGCTAAGTAGCAAATGGTGCGGAGAAGGCAGTGGCACCCCACTCCAGTGCTCTTGCCTGGAAAATCCCATGGACGGAGGAGCCTGGAAGGCTGCAGTCCATGGGGTCGCTAGAAGTTGGACATGACTGAGCGACTTCACTTTCACTTTTCACTTTCATGCATTGGAGAAGGAAATGGCACCCCACTCCAGTGCTCTTGCCTGGAAAATCCCATGGACGGAGGAGCCTGGTAGGCTGCAGTCCATGGGGTCGCTAAGAGTCGGACACGACTGAGCGACTTCACTTTCACTTTTCACTTTCATGCATTGGAGAAGGAAATGGCAACCCACTCCAGTGTTCTTGCCTGGAGAATCCCAGGGACGGGGGAGCCTGGTGGGCTACCGTCTATGGGGTCGCACAGAGTCGGACACGACTGAAGCGACTTAGCAGCAGTAGCAGCAGCAGGATCAGGACTTCCCTGGTGGTCCAGTGGTTAAGACTCTGCTTCCACTGTAGGGGACAAAAGTTGGATCCCTGGTTGGGGAACTAAGATCCCCACATGCCAGGCAGGGAGGCCGAGAAAAGAAAACAGTATAACACATGGTTTCTGGTAGCATGTGTGTCCTATATGTGTGTGTATGGAGTCCTCCATGACATAAGGCAAATTGAAACGAGTTTTAAAACAAGCCAGTCACCTCTGCCCTTTCCCTTGGCACCTATTATTCACATTAGGTATTTCTAACACAACCATTGAGCTTCCCTGGTGGCTCAGACAGTAAAGCATCCCCCTTCAATGCGGGAGACCTGAGTTCGATCCCTGGGTTGGGAAGATCCCCTGGAGAAGGAAATGGCAACCCACTCCAGTACTCTTGCCTGGAAAATCCCATGGACAGAGGAGCCTGGTAGGCTGCAGTCCATGGGGTCGCTGGGAGTCGGACATGACTGAGCGACTTCACTTTCACTTTTCACTTTCATGCATTGGAGAAGGAAATGGCACCCCACTCCAGTGCTCTTGCCTGGAAAATCCCATGGACGGAGGAGCCTGGAAGGCTGCAGTCCATGGGGTCGCTAGAAGTTGGACATGACTGAGCGACTTCACTTTCACTTTTCACTTTCATGCATTGGAGAAGGAAATGGCAACCCACTCCAGTGCTCTTGCCTGGAGAATCCTAGGGATGGGGGAGCCTGGTGGGCTGCTGTCTATGGGGTCGCATAGAGTCCGACACAACTGAAGTGACTTAGCAGCAGGAGCAGCAGCAAATGGTGAGGAATCAGGATGCTGGAAGCCCAGATTTACAGCCAGACACCAGAACAACTCATTCTCTTTTCTTCTTTTTAAGACTTTTTATTGGAGTATGTCAAAGGTACAGGAAATATACATGCCATGTGTCTAGTTCAATGAACATTTATAGACTTACCCAACCTGTGACCAGGATTAAGAATTAAAATGTAACCAGCACCCAGAAGTATCACTTTTGTCCCCTGTCATCCCTCCTCAGGGACGCCACTATCCTGACTTTTAAAATCTTTGTTTCATTTTGCCTGATTTTTATCCTCCTCAATCTCCTTTATTCTAATTGCTTTATTGAGTTAAAAATTTTGTAAACTGATGAAATATATGTGAGAAAATAGAGAGATGTAGTTTTTTTCTTAAATGAAATTTAAGCCGAATGCTTTGGTAAAGGCTAGACAAAGGCAGTTGCAAAAAAAAAAAAAAAATTTGCTGTTAAAGTTAATGTGGGTGAAAGTAAAAAGTGAAAGTGAAAGTCATTCAGTCATGGACTGAATGTGGAATTCTCCAGGCCAGAATAATGGAGTAGGTAGCCATTCCCTTCTCCAAAGGACCTTCCCAACCCAGGGTTCAAACCCAGGTCTCCCACACTGCAGGTGGATTCTTTACCAGCTGAAGCATCAGGGTATGAGACAAGCATAAAAGGTTGGGAAAAAGAATAAAAATCTCAGGGGATACCATGGTGAGATTGCTTTGCAAGGCCTTAAACTTGTTTGGCTTTCAAGAAGTCAAATCTGGAAATCATAGTTAATGTGTTATGCTTACGATTGAAGCAAAAAAAAAAAAAAAAAACCACAAACTTAGAACACCAATGAGTGGATCTACATTTAAAAAAAATAAAATAAGGCCTTAGTTCAGTTCAGGTCAGTCACTCAGTCACGTCCAGTTCTTCGCGACCCCATGGACTGCAGCATGCCCAGCTTCCGTGTCCATCACCAACTCCCAGAGCTTGCTCAAATTCATGTCCATTAGGTTGGTGATGCCATCCAACCATCTCATCCTCTGTCGTCCCCTTCTCCTTTTGCCTTCAATCTTTCCCAGCATCAGTATCTTTTCCAATGGGTCAGTTCTTAGCATCAGATGGCCAAAGTATTGGAGTTTCAGCTTCAGCATCAGTCCATCCAACGAATATTCAGGACTGATTTCCTTTAGGATTGACTGGTTGGATCTCCTTGCAGTCCAAGGGACTCTCAAGAGTCTTTACCACCAGAGTTCAAAAACCTCAGTTCTTTGGTGCTCAGCTTTCTTTGTAGTCTAACTCTCACATACATACATGATTACTGGAAAAACCATAGTTTTGACTAGATGAACCTTTGTTGGCAAAGTAATGTCTCTGCTTTTTAATATGCTGTCTATGTTGGTCATAACTTTTCTTCCAAGGAGCAAGTGTGTTTTAATTTCATGGCTATAGTCACCATCTGCAGTGATGTTGGAGCCCAAAAAAATAAAGTCTGTCAATGCTTGCATTGTTTCTCCATCTATTTGCCAGGGAGTAATGGGACCAGATGCCATGATCTTAGTTGTTTGAATGTTGCATTTTAAGTCATCTTTTTCACTCTCTTCTTTCATCCTCATCAAGAGGCTCTTTAGTTCTTCTTCACTTTCTGCTATAAGGGTGGTGTCATCTGGGTATCTGAGGTTATTGATATTTCTCCCGGCAATCTTGATTTCAACTTGTGCTTTATCCAGCCTGGCATTTTGCATGATGTACTCTGCATATAATTAAATAAGCAGAGTGGCAATATACAGCCTTGATTTACTTCTTTCCCAATTTGGAAACAGTCTGTTGTTCCATGTCCAGTTCTAACTGTAGCTTCTTGATCTACATACAGACTTCTCAGGAGGCAAGTAAGGTGGTCTGGTATTTCCATCTCTTGAAGAATTTTCCAGTTTGTTGTGATCTATGCAATCAAAGACTTTGGCATAATCAATAAAGCAGAAGTAGATGTTTTTCTGGAACTCTCTTGCTTTTTCTATGATCCAGCAGATGTTGGCAATTTGATCTCTGGTTCCTCTGCCTTTTCTAAATCCAGTTTGAGCATCTGGAAGTTCACAGTTCAAGTACTGTTGAAGCTTGGCTTGGAGAATTTTGAGCATTACTTTGCCAGCATTGGAGATGAGTGCAATTGTGTGGTAGTTTGAACTTTATTTGACATTGGCCTTCTTTGGGATTGGAATGAAAACGGATCTTTTCCAGTCCTGTGGCCAACTGCTGAGTTTTCCAAATTTACTGGCATATTGAGTGCAGCACTTTCACAGCATCATCTTTTAGAATTTGAAAAAGCTCAACTGGAATTCCATCACCTCCACTAGTTTTGTTCATAGTGATGCTTCCTAAAGCCCACTTGACTTCACATTCCTAAAGCCCACTTGACCGGCACCATGCGGCTGTGGCTGCTGCCCCTTGTGGTGCTCCCCAGCTTGCTGCAGCTGGCATTCTCCACCAAAAAAAGATACCCCATGTTCAAGGACAAAGGAGAAGCCCCAGTAAGATGGTAGGAGGGGCAAAATCATGTTTAGAATGAAACCCCATACCTACCAGAGACGCTCAGAGGGCTCAAACAAAACCTTATACACTCCAAGACCCAGAGACCCCACAGAGACTGAATCAGACTTGTGTTTGAGTCTCCTGTGGAGGGACGAGACAGCAGTGGCCTGCCGCAGGGGCAGGGGTCTGGGTGCAGCTACCTGGTAACACAGCCTGTGACATAAGCCCTCTTGGAGGAGGTCGCCATTAACTCCATGAACTGCTGAGCAGATGACCCACAAACTGCAGAACAATTATACCAAAGAAGTTCTCACACTGTTAAGAAAGTTCTGGGACCCATAAAAGATTTCCCAACCTGGGGATCTGACAAAGGGACTGAGAGCTCCCAGAGAATTTGACTTTGGAGGCCAGTGGAATTTGATTACAGAACTTACACAGGACTGGGGAAACAGACTCTTGGAAGGCTCAAACAAAACCTTGTGTGCACCAGGACCTGGGAGAAAGGAGCAGTGACCCCACAAGAAACTGACCCAGACTTGCCTGTAAATGACCAGGAGTCTCCTGCAGAGGCGTGGGTCAGAGATGGCCTGCCTCAGGGTCGGGGCACTGAGTGTGGCGATGTGTGCATGGGACCTTTTGAAGGAGGTCGGCGTTACCTTCCTTACCTCCACCATAGACTGGTCTCAGGTCAAACAGCAGGGAGGGAACACAGCTACGCCCATCACCAGAAAGTTGGATTAAATATTTACTGAGCATGGCCCCGCCCATCAGAATAATATCAAGCCTTAGCCCAACATTAAAATATCGGAGTATGTATGTACATTTTAAAATGTTAATATAAAATGTTACTGTGTATATCATTTTTAATGATTCTCCATTTCAATGGACTCTCTAGCTTTGAGATGTTATGTAAATTTAAGGTGTATGAGGGGCTTCCCAGGTGGCTCAGTGGTAAAGAACCCTCCTGCCAGTGCAGGATATGCAGAAGATGGATGTTCAACCCCTGGGTTGGGAAGATCCCCTGGAGAAGGAAATGGCCACCCACTCCAATATTCTTTTTTTTTTTTTTTTTTTTAATTTAAACAGCTGAACTTTATTTCTCATGATTCTGGAGCTTGGGAATTCAAGATCAAGGTCCTACTCCAGTATTCTTGCTTGAACAACCTCATGGATAGAGGAGCCTGGCCATCTTCATCTTCCATGGAGGTCACAGTGGCCTACAACACCAGGAAGGCTTCAGGCATGGAATGCAGCCAGAGGAAGTCTAGAAAGTTCCATCAACCCCTTCATTTAGCACACAGAAGGCCTAGAGAGTTCTGTGACTTGTCCCTGGGAGCCACTGAGTGACTGCTTCAGCGATCAGAACCAGGAATCCCAGTCAAAGGTGAGAAGATGCACCTGTCACCCGAAGATGCTCAGATGAGGGTGGGGGAATTTACTGGTCTACAAAGTTGATTTGTTGAAGGTTAGGTGGTGGATGGCCTCAGTATCATTTGGAAATAGTGTCTGGAATGTTCCAAGACTCTCTACTCATCTCTTAGTTGAGTTTTTCCTCTCAGAAGACTTTCTTCCCAAAGCTGGAACTACACATCTCAGCATCACTACCAGAGAGGGGCCATCTCTCTTGGTTCTGATTGGTCTGATTGGGGCTTACACTTCCTCTTGTAGCTGGGGGAGGGGTGTTGGGGTGTGCTTGAATTGTCAGCCACCTTTAGAAATATGTGGTTTTCTGGGGAGGAAGAGTTCCCCCAGAGAAAGAGAAGAAGCATTTCCAGAAGAAGCAAGGGGTCCAGGCAGTAAAAACACTAGGTATCCATGGTTTCAGGTAAGATGCTTTGGGTTGCAAGTAATAAATCCTAACAGGGCCATTTGTTGGTTCACATGACTTAAAAAGATAGATCTGAGCTTTAGGAACATTTTGATTAGATTCAAGCTCCTTTTCTCTGTTATTTCGTTTTGTTGGCTATTTCCTGCAGTGAGTGTTAGTTGCATCCTCCAGCTAGCTTCCAGGACAAAAAAATATTCATGTAACCTACCGAAATCCTGAGAGTCATTCTGACTGGACTGAGTTAGGTCATCAGCAGTCTAGCCCTGACTGCTTTCGTTGATGGAACACACTAGCTGGTTTTTCTTGGGTCCTTGATCCATCTCTGGAGCTATGTTAGAACTGTCTTTCCTAGCAGGGAAAAGTATAGATGGTAGGGTAGGGGGCAAGGAACAGGGGTCCAGTTTATTACTTTAAAAAGTGAGGATAGGTTAAAGAAATTACCCCAGATCACACATCTAGTAAATGTTAGTTAAAGATTTGAGCTGAAGTCCACGTAATCATTCCCTGAGACCATATATGTTTGATTGGGATTCCTCTCACAGGATGCTGTTTCTGTTGTCTGTTGCCTCATTACACACTGCCTCAACCAGTAGCTTAAAATAGTGACAAGGTAGGATTTCTCATTCTATTCTGCAGTCTGAGCTGAGCTCGTCTGGGTGTTGACTTTGTTCCAGGAGGCGTGATCACGCAGGTGTGGGGCCTCCCCTGGGGTGGCTGAAGAGCTGGGTGCTGTTAGGCATTTCTGTCTCCACTGGGATCTCAACAGTAGGCTAAACAGATCCCCTCACGCGGTGGCCCAGGCCTCCATGAATAAGCCTCAGCCTCTGCTTACACCGTCCTTGCCAGTTTTCACGGGACGAAACGAGTCACCGGGCCCAACCCAGCATCATTATGGGAGGAATCCACACAGCCCTGTGAATATCCAAAGGCTGAGGTTATTGGAGGCCACCCAGTGTAAGGACCACAGTAGGGTACTTTTGTCTGTTCTATCGAGGCAGAAACTCTTCCGTCCCAAGATAAGGAGCAGGAGCCTCTGTTTTAAACGTCTCTATTCTTTGAAGGAAATTACCATCCGCAGTCAATCCACTCAAGAACACGCCTCCCCTGGGAGGCCCGGGCCGTGGGCTGTCAGAGGACCATCGCAAGGTGCAGCTGCCGCTGTCCTGCATCAGGGTCTGCTGGCAGCTCTGAAGCTAATGACATTTGCAGTTTCCATCGCATCCTGGCTTTCACAGTATAAACTGTCCCAGATGTGCACTTTGGAGTATGGAGTTTTATTTTTATTTGGTTTTATTTTTTAAACATGGGCTGAACTTTGAGTTGTTGGACTTTGTTTTTTTTTTCCTTCCCCCACCCCCTTAGGTTTTGTTTTGAGAACTTCATATGTCTAAAGCCACAGTAGGATGCCATAGCGTTCACCATGTTTTCCAGACACCCAAAGCATATGTTTTATTTTTGGCATTCCGCTGGGACAAAAAGCAGAGAAAGGGAGGCATTTGTCAGCCACCCAGTGGCCTCCTATAAGGTTCTTGTATGTTGTTCAGGTAATAAATGTCTAATCTCTGCTTTTCCAAGGACCTGAATTTGTCTGCTTTGTACTGGTTGTGGTCATTCCATTTCTTCTGTTGGTGAGTAAAGCAGCTTTAAAATTGGTATATTTTTCCTATAAGGGCTTCCCTGTGGCTCAGACAGTAAGAATCTGTCTGCAATGTGGGAGGCCTAGGTTCAGTCCCTGGGTCCAGAAGATCCCCTGGAGAAGGGAATGGCAACCCACTCCAGTATTTTTGCCTGGAGAATCCCATGGGCAGAGGAGCCTGGCTTTAAAATTAACATGTTTTTCCTATGAAGCTTATCTTCCTGATTCTATTTCTTTCCTTCTCCCCTTCTAATGTAAAACCAGTTTGACTATATTCAGGTTGCTAAATTGCAGGGTTAGGATTTGTCAAATCCCATATTCTTATCAAATCCATTTTTTGAGGATGAGAATGTTTATTTTCTGTTTTCCTTCAAGGGACATGGCACAACGGTTTTCTTAATTCAGCTCCACTTCTTTCCACATATGGATGCTGTTTAAAGCTTAGTATTTTGTTATCTCCTCTCATTTCAAATATCTGAATTTTGCTCTTTTATCTCCGAGCTTGGCATTTTTTGGAGGAACTTATTCTATTGATGTGTCCACCCCACTTTAGCTGTTTCTCTAACTCTGGTTTCACGGCTCATAAAGAAGAAACAATTTGAGAGTGTCACATTCCTGGGGACTCTCAGTGGTAAAGTGTTTTGAAGTCAGATGATGGTTCCATCCAGTGACTTTCCAGACCATTTGCAAATAGTGAGTTGAATTTCCATCCTAGTCTAGAAAATCAAAATTGGGTATCAGTTTCCCTTTTTGAGATGCTGAAGCTTAGAGAATGCTGTTAGAATACCTATAGGTTTTGGGATCTCTGGGTGTACAGATGGATTACCTGAGCGTTCATTAAAGCCTGAGCCTATATACTGCTGCCAGCCTCAGTCGGTCATGGTGTCTGGCTCAGTGCAACTGAGAACCATCAGAAGGGAGAAGATCACACGCCGTGAGATAACTTAGGGTTTTTGTGCCACTTCTCTTATACTAAAGGGTGTTCCAGCCACATGGGAGGTCAGATATGGGTTCTCCCAGGGCTGAAAGAAATCTGAGATATCATCTATTGTCATTTATTAAATGATCCTTTCCAGCTAAATAAGGCTGTTTCCTGGCTTAGGACAATTTGCATGGATGATTTCTGACTTTCGTCGCCTTTTTGAAATGTAAGCCAAATCCTATGCATTAGAGTTGACTTTATTTTTTTGGGCTCCAAAATCACTGCAGATGGTGACTGCAGCCATGAAATTAAAAGACGCTTACTCCTTGGAAGAAAAGTTATGACCAACCTAGATAGCATATTCAAAAGCAGAGACATTACTTTGCCAACAAAGGTCCATTTAGTCAAGGCTATGCGTTTTCCAGTGGTCATGTACAGATGTGAGAGTTGGACTGTGAAGAAAGCTGAGCACCGAAGAATTGATGCTTTTGAACTGTGGTGTTGGAGAAGACTCTTGAGAGTCCCTTGGACTGCAAGGAGATCCATCCAGTCCATTCTGAAGATCAGCCCTGGGGTTTCTTTGGAAGGAATGATGCTAAAGCTGAAACTCCAGTACTTTGGCCACCTCATGCGAAGAGTCGACTCATTGGAAAAGACTCTGCTGCTGGGAAGGATTGGGGACAGGAGGAGAAGGGGACGACCAAGGATGAGATGGCTGGATGGCATCACTGACTCAATGGGCGTGAGTCTGAGTGAACTCCAGGAGCTGGTGATGGACAGGGAGGCCTGGTGTGCTGCAATTCATGGGGTCGCAAAGAGTCGGACACGACTGAGCAACTGAACTGAACTGAAGCCTCCATCTTGGTTTTTCCCTGTTAGGGCTTGTGGGAGGCCCTGGGCAGGCCCATTTCCATGGAGAATTTTATGCTAGCCCCCCAACGATCTGTGTGCCCCTCCTACAGTGTAGAGTTGTTGTCTTCCAGCCCATATAGATTTAGGTCGAATCCTCAGATTAACCATCCAGATTCTGGCCAATGGACTATGGGCAGAAGTGATAAAACCACTTCCAGATCTGGCTCCCAGCCCCTCCTGAGTGATCCCGTATGTGCATTCCCTCCCAGGGTGCATGCTGATGTCAGCTCCCAGGGCCAAGGGGATGGGAGCCATGTGTGCAAGAGCCTCTGCCAACTGGGTCCACAGTGGCTGTGTGAACCGAGGTCTCCCTCTCTGTTCCCTGCCACGTGCCCCGCCCCCACCACTAGTCTACCACTTGGCTTATGTAAGAAAAATTCAGCAACGCTTTTTGTTAAGCCTCTGAGGATTTGTAGCACATTGGTCATGACAGAGTGTATTAGCTGAACTCATACTCAGGGAATTTCTCGTGGGCTGCTGGCCACCACTTCCACATTGGGCACACCCATGATGAAAAGTCAGGAGACCTCTCCCTGGTCTCAGGTCTTCGTTTCTTCTCAAGCTTGCTGAAGCTTGTGGATAGAAATGCTTGATTATCCTTGCGTTTCACTTCTGCTTCCCTGGAACCGAGGGCTGGTTCTCTGCGACCCCGGCCTAAGATGAAACTGATCTGTGATGATGATTGCTATTCTCTGTGTTATTGACAAACATTAATTAAGCCCCTGTTATCTGTCTAGAGAAATACTCAAACAGTAAAGAATCTGCCTACAGTCCATGGCGTCACAAAGAATTGGACACGACTGAACAACTAACATACATAACATACATTTGTCTAGCCCCGGGCTGGGACTGAGAAAATAGTAAAGAATATAGGTTTTCTCCTCAAATTGTATCAGTAAGTAGAGAAGCAAGATATTCATATAGAAATCAACCAGAGGATGACATGCTGCCATATGTAGACAGAGTCTATAGGAATTTAGCAAAAGGAAAGATTCATGTGGCCTGTACTTGGTTGGAGAAGCGACCTGCAGAGCTAAGGATTCTACCTGGTCTAGAAGAGAGTCTGGGCACCAGAGTATAATGAGTGAGATGGGCCTGACGTGAAGTCACATGTGCCCTGCTGAACACAAGGAGAACCCGTTCTCTTCTCTGTGGAGGAAGAGAATAAGGTTTGGCTGAGCAAAGCTGAGGATCTGAGGTGACTGTAGAAGGCTGGAGGGGTGGGGAAAATGACTGGTGTTTACACTCGGTTCTTCCTAGGTTCCTCCTGGTAGAGGAACATAAGACAGAGTTGGAAGAGCTTTGGGTTGGTTTCCCTTGTTCTTCCCTTGAGGGGACATGACTGCTCTGAGGGGGCCCTGTCTATAGGCCACACTCCTCTCATCCAGTGTGTGCTGAAGTCAACTCAAATGGGTTTGAGAGGGTCAATGGACACCTTTTCACGAATTTGGCTTGCCAGTTGCTAAACGCATCTATTATGATTATGAATTAAACTGTGTAAGTCTTATACATATTTACAGTTTAACAAATTATATGAAAACCAAGTTAAAGCTCAAATGCATCAATTGCCTAGTATTGGCTATGTTCTTCTATTATCTATGCTCTAGAGGTTCTTACAACTATTATAACTGTTTGGTGATCTCACGGGTTGAATTAACTCCCCACGTTCATATGTGAAGTGCTAGTCTACCGGGCTCAGAATGTGACCTTATATGGAAATAGGGCTTTTGCAGATGTAACTAGTGAAGATGAGGTTGTTAGGGTGGTCCAATCATCTGATATGCCTGATGTCCTTATAAAAAATGGGAATTTGGACACAGACTTGCCTATGGAGAGAACACCATGTGAACATGGAGAGAAAGATCAGGGCGATGCTGCAGAAGCCAAGGAATGCCAGAGGTGGCCAGGCAATCCCTGGAAGGTGGGAGGCAGGTCTGGAACTGGCTACCCATCACAGCCCTGGAAAAGAACCGCTCTGCTGACACCTTGATCTGAGGCTTCCAAGTCCCCACAACTCTGTGGTTGAAGGCACCCCGTCTCTGGTGTCCCAGGAGGCAGCCTCAAGAAGCAAATCCAGGTGGAAGCACTATATTGTGTAATGATGTGTTGCTGTCATCGCTCCCCAACTACCCCCCCACTACCCCCAGCACCCTGGCCGACTCCTGCAGCTCCTCCTTCTTTGAGAGCCTGAAATCCACCAGAGTATGCTGATTTGTAAACAAACACCACAAATTAGGGTTTGATTCATCGTTTCCGTGTTTGTTTAGACAGAGGGTTGGCAAAAAGGAGCCTGTGGGCCAAACCCAGTCCCCCTCCTGTTTTTGTAAAAGTTTTACTGGAACAGGGCTGTGCTTATTCATTGACCTGCTTTCCATGGCTGCTGTCACAAGGGAGGGGTAGGGGTGGCTCACAAAGCTGGCAAAATTTATCATCTGTCCCTTTAGAGGAAAAGTCTGTTGACCTTTGGCCTGCACTTGAGAAAGCGATGTGGGCAATGTTAAAAACACAGATAAAACTTTAAAGCGTGCCTTTAAAGTGTGCCATTACATTTTGATAGCAGCAAAAATTGAGAAAATGTACTTGTAGTATTTGAAAACTATGATCTGATTCCACAGAGTGGTTGCTCTTGTTTATCAGGGACAAATGAGTGAAGATCTGACATAGATCTTGGTAGTTTCATTGTCCTCTTGTTTATATAAATAAAAATGTGTCATATGTGTCAGAGCATATGTGTCAGAAGTATCCTTGTTTGTCAGTTGCCACCGTAGGGTTGGCAACAGACATGAGCATTTGTGGAAAATCAGTGGAAGCATCTGTGAGAATCAGTCGACGATAGGGCATTTCAGTTCAGTTCAGTTCAGTCGCTCAGTCATGTCCGACTCTTTGAGACCCCATGAATCGCAGCATGCCAGGCCTCCCTGTCCATCACCAACTCCCAGAGTTCCCGGAGTTCACTCAGACTCACGTTTTTATATATGTGTATTTATAATAAACCAATGCATGTATGAAGTAAAAGTTGCTCAGTCATGTCTGACTCTTTGCAACCCCATGGATTGCAGTCCATGGAATTTTCCAGGCCAGAATACCAGAGTGAGTAGCCTTTCGCTTCTCCGGGGGATCTTCCCAACCCAGGATCAAACCCAGGTTTCCCGCATTGCAGGCAGATTCTTTACCAGCTGAGCCACAAGGGAAGCCCAAGAGTATGGAGTGAGTGAGTAGCCTATCCCTTCTCCAGTGGATCTTCCCAACCCAGGGATCGAACCAGGATCTCCTGCATTGCCGGCAGATTCTTTGCCAACTTGTATGTATACACAATGCATGTATACACAAGCACATACCTGTGTCCCCTGGAGAGCCTGTGGTTGAACAGCCTCCAGCTCACCATGCCCCCCATCTCCGTGCAGTACTCACGGCTGAGCAGAGGCCACCCAGCTCGTGGATCTGGTACCATAAGACTTTGGCCTTGGCTTGGTTTCACTCCTGTGTAGGTTTGGCTTGTCAAGGAGAGCACTGCTGGTGGGAACAATTGTGGTAGAAAAGCTCAGGGGCACCAAGGAGCTCGGCTTGGCTAAAATCTGCTCTGGGAGAGGGAACAGCAAGCGCCAAGAGTTCTGGGGTGAAGTGGGCCTGCTGATGGAGGGCCTCAGAAGCCTATCCAAGTTCAGACATGCCCCCAGCAGCAGCAGAAGCCCCTCTGCCAGGGAATGACAGAGTGAAAGCGCTGACTCCACAAGGCAGGTCAGGGGCCAATGTGAGGGACACACAGAAGACAAGCCAGAGACCACTGCAGTCTTCGCCTTAGAAAAGGCCTCGGAGTGTGATGGCTCGGCTTGAGGCCTGTGTTCTGGCATTTGGAAAGAAGACTTGCAGAACATTAAGAAACGGGATCCTTGTTTGATTGTGGAAGTCTCAGTGGACCTCCAGAGCTTACAAAACAGAGAAATAGCAAAGCAATCTGCAAAGCTTTGCCAGATGACCAGCCCGTGCCTTTCTCCCATCCCTCTGGTGCTTTCTGGATATTTAGCAGAAAGGAAGAAATAGTTTTTCAGTAACGTTTTCTCTACCGCAGACATGCACAGAGGATCTCATTTTAAAACGGAGACTGTGCCTTTGCAGGAAGTTGGGAAGACTGGGGGGCTCTATGGAGACCATCTGCAGGGTTCCCGTTGCATCTGGGATTCACCCCTCTCAGAGCTCTGTACCCTCTGCCTGGTGCTCCCTGACCTGTGAGGGCAGATACAGAGGTTGTCCCCACAGTGTAGCAGAGACCCAGTAGCTGCCTGTGCCTTTGGGAACCTGTCATCACCCCCTCACCCTGACCCGGCAGTGACTTCAACCAGCATCTTCTCAGAGCCCCCTTCCCCATCTGGAGCACGTGTCCCCTGCCTCTTCTTTCTGGGCCCGGGTTGACAGAAGGCAGGAAGGATTTAAGGAGATCCAGTTTGATGCTCTGGAATGAAGCCCCCAGACCAGTTTGCTTCCAGCCTGCTGAGTGGGGTCCAGTCCTGGCTAGGCTTGTGCCTCTCTCCTGATGCAAGATGGGATCAGTCTCTCCCCCATGGCCCTGCCCAGTGCTCCAGACCCCTAAGAACTAGGGTTTGGGTTTGTTCTCACCAGTCTCCCTGTGCCTGCAGAAATGGATTCCTGTCCTGGTCGCTAGCCCCCCGGCCTCCGTCACCTGCTGACTGATGGTCAGACACTGGCCCAGCTGCATGTCTTCCCACATCTCCCAGTGTCCTGTTGCTAGACTGCCCCTCTCTCCCCTCTGAATTGGGCCTTCCAGGTGGCTCAGTGGTAAAAGAACCTGCCTGCCAATGCAGGAGACACAACAGATGAGGGTTCAATCCCTGGGTGGGCAAGATCCCCTGGAGAAGGAAATGGCAACCCACTCCAGTATCCTTGCCTGAAAAATTCCAAGGACAGAGGAGCCTGGCAGGCTACAGTCCATGGGGTCACGGAGAGTGGGACACAACTGAGCATGCATGCAAGGACAAAAACAATACGGTGGAAAAGACAATAACTGAAATCCACCAGACTGAGGCTCAGACGATTTGTCACAAAGTAGCTGTGTGGTCTTGGGCAAATTATTTAACCTCTCTGAGCCACAGTTTCTTAATCTGTACAAAGGAAATAAGACAGCAGTTTGCTCTTAGGAATAACAGAGAGAATATAGGTGGAAGTCTGTCATTTATTGGACATAAACTTGAGCAAACTCTGAGAGTTGATGAGGGACAGGAAAGACTGGTGTGCTGCAGTCCGCGGGGCTGCAAAGAGTTGGACATGACTGAGCGACTGAACAACAACAACAATTTCAGATCCACCCACCCAGAGGTCATTCAAATGCAGGTTCTGGTTCAGTCTCTCTCGAGCTGGGTCTGAGCCTCTGTCTGAGTTTCTGAGCTTCTCCCAGCTGGTGCTGACAGGGCTGGGCCCCAGACCACCCTTTGAATTGCCAGACATGACATTGACTCCCTTCTGAGCGTTTGCAGCCTCTAACACCTGCCGTATCCCAGAAGGAGGCCCTCATTTCAGGCCAGAGACCCCTGGTCTGCCCTCCTACCTCTCCATCCTGCCCTGACAGGTCTGTTTCCACCTTTCATAACCCAGGGGACTAGCAACAGGCAGGAACTCTTTGCAGAGGAAGAAAAGAAACATGGCTGTTCGGTGGTGAATTTAAAAGAGGGGAATTGGGGCTTCCCTGGTGGCTCAGTACAAGGGAAGGGCCTCCCGGATTCTCAGCTAAAGAATCCACCTGCAGGAGACAAGGGTTCGATGCCTGGTCCAGAAGATCCCTCATGCCACAGAGCAACTAAGCCCGTGCCCCACAACTACTGAGACTGTGCTCTGGAGCCCGGGAACCACAACTACTGAACCCACGTGCCACAGCTACTGAAGCCCCCCTTCCCCAGAGCCTGTGATCCCTAGCAAGAGAAAATGAAGAAAGTGAAAGTGTTAGTTGCTCAGTCATATCTGACTCTTTGCAGCCCCATGGACTGTAGGCTACCAGACTCCTCTGTCCATGGGAATTCTCCAGGCAAGAATACCAGAGTGAGTTGCCATGCCCTCCTCCAGGGGATCTTCCCGACCTAGGGATCAAACCCAGGTCTCCAGCATTGCAGGCAGATTCTTTACTGTCTGGGCCCAGGCAAGAGAAGTCACTGCAGTGAGAAGCTTGCACACCACATCTAGAGAGTAGCCCCACTCACTGCAACTAGAGAAAGCCCACTCGCAGCAATGAAGACCCAGGACAGCCAAAAATAACTGATTAAATAAAATTATAAAAATAAAAAATGAAATGGGGACAATGAAGGGGACAGACACGGAAACAGGTATTTTACAAAAGTAGATGTGTAAGGGCTGCCACATCTATTTAGAATGTCTTATAACAGTTTTTTTTTAATTTATGATGAATGAGCCCTAGAGAGCTGGGTGGTGGGGGAAAAAAAATTGCAGGGAGGTCAAGGCTCTGTCTCTGTGCTGATATAAAGTAAGGAAACTTGCAGGAAGGAAGGCAAAAAACAATGAGAATGCGTGTGCGGATTTGTGATCTAAGTGGTCTTTATTCTGAGAAATGCCCCTTCTCCTCCTTTATTTTTTCCCCCTTGCTGAGCACTTTTGTGTGAGACATTTGGACACGTGTGTCTCCTTGATCCAGACCAAAATCCCTCTCCTTCCCCAAGGCCCAGCTCACGTTGCACATCCTCCACGCAGGCTGGAGTTAGCCCACTGATTCCTGGGTCCCCAGGGTTTCTCCCCACCGTCCAGCCAGGGTGTGAGGCCCTGTCCCGGCAGAGGGTCAGCAGTGGCTGCCTGGCTCACCCACCAGCTCACACCTGGGACTTCAGTGCTGTCAGGCTCTTCTGGATGGAGGGGTGGGGACCGAGGGGGAGCCCCTTGGTGTTTGCAAGTGGCTGTGACAGTGACTCGGCTACCAAAACCCACGCACCTCCACGGCTGACCTGGTCACCCTAGGTGGGTTCTGTCTCCTTCAAGGAGGCCTCATGAATGAAGAGCCTCTGTGATTTCCTCTCCATTCAGCCTTCCTGAGGCTCTGGCTTAGATGGGGTGGGTGAGAAGGTGGGGAATTATGCATCTCCCATCTCCCCACACTTCACTGGTGGCTCAGACGGTAAAGAATCTACCTGCAGTGTAGGAGACCTGGATTTAACTCCTGGGTCTGGAAGATCCCCTGGAGGAGGTCATGGCAACCTGCTCTAGTATTTTGCCTGGAGAATCCCATGGATGGAGGAGCCTGGCGGGCTAGAGTCCGTGGGGTCACAGAGAGTCAGACACGACTGAGCAACTAACATTTTCTCTTTTATCTCCCAACTCCAGGGTCACACCTTGCCAGGACAGTAACAGAACTTTTTTTTTTTTTTTTTTAATTGAAGGACAATTGCTTTACAGAGTTTTGTTGTTTTCTGTCAAACCTCAACATGAATCAACCATAGGTATACATATATCCCTCCCCTTTGGAATCTCCCTCCCATCTGCCTCCCCATCCCACTCCTCGTCGTATACTAACGCATATATACGGAATCTAGAAAAATGGTACTGAAGAATTTATTTGCAGGGCAGCAATAGTAAAGGAGATCAGCCCTGGGATTTCTTTGGAAGGAATGATGGTAAAGCTGAAACTCCAGTACTTTGGCCACCTCATGCGAAGAGTTGACTCATTGGAAAAGACTCTGATGCTGGGAGGGATTGAGGGCAGGAGGAGAAGGGGACGACAGAGCATGAGATGGCTGGATGGCATCACGGACTCGATGGACATGAGTCTGAGTGAACTCTGGGAGTTGGTGATGGACAGGGAGGCCTGGCGTGCTGCAATTCATGGGGTCGCAAAGAGTCGGACACGACTGAGTGACTGAACTAACTGAACTGAACTGAATTGAATAGTGACAGAGTTTTTGACTGATTTTCAGTTCATCTTCTCCTTGTCTGGTTGCTGGCAGTGGTGCAAGGGAAGCTGCACTGGGAGAGTTTGTTTCTAGTTCTTTGTGTGAGCCTCTTTTGCCCTGAAAGAGCCTTCATCCGAGGATGGGTGGTTGGCGTCCATAAGGACAGTTTGTCCTTCTCCTGAGGCGTCTCAGCTGCTCTTAGCAGCCGGGCGGCTCTCCTGCCCTCAGCCTAGCTCTGCCTGTTGGAAACTCCCTCGGTCACAGCAGTTTCCTCCCGCCCCGCATCCTGAAGCGGTCAGTCTTGTCTCGGAACGCCTGTGACCACGCCCCCCGCCCCCGCCCGCAAGGCCATAGAGGCAAAAACACTCACAATTGGTTGTTACTGTTGTTTTACAAAACAAGTAACTTTCTTAATATCAACTACATAAGAACAAATTTTAAAAGACTTCTAATGTGATCCTATATTTTGGACAGTTGCACAGCATAACCTATGCCTTCGGAGTAGGAGAAAAGATGTGGTCTCGTACCTTTCTCTCACTTGAACAACGGCACTCATTGAGAATATTTAAGACCTCATTTCTTTGTGAACATAATTTTTTCTTCAGTTTAGTTCAGTTCAGTATCTCAGTTCAGTCACTCAGTCGTGTCCAACTTTTTGTGACCTCATGGACTGCAGCATGCCAGGCCTCACTGTCCAAAACTCCCAGAGCTTGCTCAAACACATGGTCATCCAGTCGCTGATGCCATCCAACCATCTCATCCTCTGTCGTCCCCTTCTCCTTCAGCCTTCGATCTTTCCCAGCATCAGGGTCTTTACAAATGAGTCAGTTTTCACATCAGGTGGCCAGAGTACTGGAGCTTCAGCTTCAGCATCAGTCCTTCCAATGAATATTCAGGACTGATTTCCTTACTGGTTTGATCTCCATGCAGTCCAAGGAGCTCTCAAGAGTCTTCTCTAACACCACAGTTCAAAAGCATCAATTCTTTGGCACTCAGCTTTCTTTATGGTACAAATCTCACATTCATACATGACTACCAGGGGAAAACAAACAAGCAAACAAACAAAAAACTTTACTAGACAGACCTTTGTCAGAAAAGTAATGTCTCTGCTTTTCAACATTCTGTCTAGGTTGGTCCAAGGATCAATCATCTTTTAATTTCATAGCTGCAGTCACAATCTGCAGTGATATTGGAGCCCAAGAAAAGAAAGTCTGTCACTGTTTCCATTGTTTCCCATCTATCTGTCATGAACTGATGGGACCAGATGCCAATGATCTTTGGTTTTTGAATGCTGAGTTTTAAGCCAACTTTTCCACTTTCTTCTTTCACTTTCATCAAGAAGTTCTTTAGTTCTTCTTCACTTTCTTCCATAAGGGTCATGTCATTTGCTTATCTGAGGTTATTAATATTTTTCCTGGAAGTCCTGATTCCAGCTTGTGCTTCATCCAGCCTGGGATTTCACATGGTTTACTCTACATATAAGTTAAATAAGCACTGTGGCAATAGACAGCCTTGAGATACTTCTTTCCCAATTTGAAACAAGTCTGTTGTTCCATATCCAGTTCTAATCGTTGCTTCTTGACCAACATATAGACTTCTCAGGAGGCAGATAAGGTGACCTGGTATTCCCATCTCCTTAAGAATTTTCCAGTTTGTTGTGATCTACACAGTCAAAGGCTTTGGTGTAGTCAGTGAAGTAAGAGTAGATATTTTTATGGAATTCCCTTGCTTTTTCTATAATCCAACAAATATTGCAAATGTGATCTCTGGTGGCTTTGCCTTTTCTAAATCTAGCTTGTACATCTGGAAGTTTTCAGTTCATGTACTGTTGAAATCTCACTTGGAAAATTTTGAGAATTACTTTGATAGCAAGTGAAATGAGTATAATTGTGTGGTAGTTAGAAGACTCTTTGGTCTTGCCTTTCTTTGGGATTGGAATGAAAACTGACCCTTTCCAGTCCTGTGGCCACTGCTGAGTTTTCCAGATTTGCAAGCATACTGAGTGCAGCACTTTCACAGCATCCTCTTTTAGGATTTGAAATAGTTCAGCGGGAATTCCATCACCTCCACTAGCTTTGTTCATAGTGATGCCTCTAAGGCCCACTTGACTTTGCATTCCAGGACATCTGACTCTAAGTGAGTAATCACACCATCGTGATTATCTGGGTCATGAAGATCTCTTTTGTACAGTTCTTCTCTGTATTCTTGCCACCTCTTCCTAATATCTTCTGCTTCTGTTAGGTCTATATCATTTCTCCTTTATTATGCCCATCTTTGCCTGAAATGTTCCTTTGGTATCTCTAATGTCCTTGAAGAGATCTCTCGTCTTTCCCTTTCTATTGTTTTCCACTATTTCTCTCCATTGATCACTTAGGAAGTCTTTCTTATCTCTCCTTGCTATTCTTTGGAATGCTGCATTCAGTTACATATATCTTTCCTTGTCTCCTTTGCCTTTATCTTCTTTTCATTTCTCAGTTGTTTGGAAGGCCTCCCCAGACAACCATTTTGCCATTTTGTGTTTTTTTTTTCCTTGGGGATGGTCTTGATCACCACCTCCTATGCAATGTCATGAACCTCCATCCACATTTCTTCAGGAACTCTGTCTATCAAATTGAATCCCTTAAATCTGTCACTTCAACTGTATAATCATAAGAAATTTGATTTAGGTTATAACTGAGTGGTCCAGTGGTTTTCCCTACTTTCTTCAATTTAAGTCTGAAAAAATTGTACGGAACTAACAGAAGCTGAAGATATTAAGAAGAGATGGCAAGAATACACAGAAGAACTGTACAAAAAAGATCTTCATGACCTGGATAATCATGATGGTGTGATCACTTGTCTAGAACCAGACATCCTGGAATGTGAAGTCAAGTAGGCCTTAGAAAGCATCACTACGAACAAAGCTAGTGGAGGTGATGGAATTCCAGTTGAGCTATTTCAAAGCCTGGAAGATGATGCTGTGAAAGTGCTGCACTCAATATGCCAGCAAATCTGGAAAACTCAGCAGTAGCCACAGGACTGGAAAAGGTCGGTTTTCATTCCAATCCCAAAGACAGGCAATGCCAAAGAATGCTCAAACTACTGCACAATTGCACTCATCTCACACGTTAGTAAAGTAATGCTCAAAATTCTCCAAGCCAGGCTTCAGCAATACATGAACTGTGAATTTCCAGATGTTCAAGTTGGTTTTAAAAAAGGCAGAGGAACCAGAGATCAAATTGCCAACATCTGCTGGATTATGGAAAGAGCAAGAGAGTTCCAGAAAAACATCTATCTCTCCTTTATTGACTATGCCAAAGCCTTTGACTGTGTGGATCACAATAAACTGTGGAAAATTCTGAACGAGTTGGGAATACCAGACCACCTGACCTGCCTCTTGAGAAATCTGTATGCAGGCCAGGAAGCAACAGTTAGAACTGGACATGGAACAACAGACTGGTTCCAAATAGGAAAAGGAGTCCGTCAAGGCTGTATATTGTCACCCTGTGTATTTAACTTCTATGCAGAGTACATCATGAGAAACGCTGGACTGGAAGAAACACAAGCTGGAATCAAGATTGCCAGGAGAAATATCAATCACCTCAGATATGCAGATGACACCCCTCTTATGGCAGAAAGTGAAAAGGAACTAAAAGGCCTCTTGATGAAAGTGAAAGAGGACAGTGAAAAAGTTGGCTTAAAGGTCAACATTCAGAAAATGAAGATTATGGCATCTGGTCCCAACACTTCATGGGAAATAGATGGGGAAACAGTAGAAACAGTGTCAGACTTTATTTTTTTGGGCTCCAGAATCACTGCAGATGGTGACTGCAGCCATGAAATTAAAAGATGCTTACTCCTTGGAAGAAAAGTTATGACCAACCTAGATAGTATAACTCAAAAGCAGAGACATTACTTTGCCAACTATGGTCCGTCTAGTCAAGGCTACGGTTTTCTCAGTGGTCATGTATGGATGTGAGAGTTGGACTGTGAAGAAGGCTGAGCACCGAAAAATTAATGCTTTTGAATTGTGGTGTTGGAGAAGACTCTTGAGAGTCCCTTGGACTGCAAGGAGATCCAACCAGTTCATTCTGAAGGAGATCAGCCCTGGGATTTCTTTGGAAGGAAAGGGCTCCAGAATCACTGCAGATGGTGACTGCAGCCATGAAATTAAAAGATGCTTACTCCTTGGAAGAAAAGTTATGACCAACCTAGATAGCATATTGAAAAGCAGAGACATTACTTTGCCAACTATGGTCCGTCTAGTCAAGGCTACGGTTTTCTCAGTGGTCATGTATGGATGTGAGAGTTGGACTGTGAAGAAGGCTGAGCACCGAAAAATTAATGCTTTTGAATTGTGGTGTTGGAGAAGACTCTTGAGAGTCCCTTGGACTGCAAGGAGATCCAACCAGTCCATTCTGAAGGAGATCAGCCCTGGGATTTCTTTGGAAGGAATGATGGTAAAGCTGAAGCTCCAGTACTTTGGCCACCTCATGTGAAGAGTTGACTCATTGGAAAAGACCCTGATGCTGGGAGGGATTGGGGGCAGGAGGAGAAGGGGATGACCGAGGATGAGATGGCTGGATGGCATCACTGACTCGATGAATGTGAGTCTGAGTGAACTCCGGGAGTTGGTGATGGACAGGGAGGCCTGTCATGCTGCGATTCATGGGGTCGCCAAGAGTCAGACAAAACTGAGCGACTGAACTGAACGGAACTTGGCAATAAGGAGTTCACGGTCTGAGCCACAGTCAGGTCATGGGCTTGTTTTTGCTGACTGTATACCGCTTTTCCATCTTTGGCTGCAAAACTATAATCAGTCTGATTTTGGTATTGATCATCTGGTGATGTCCATGTGTAGAGTTGTCCCTTGTGTTATACCAAGGAATTTCTCTTACTGAAAAGAAAGTTCTAGGACTGACAACAAATTTCCCAACCTGTGGAGACAGCAAAGAGACTCAGAGCCCCCAAGGAATTTGACTTTGAAGGCTAGTGAGACTTGATTACAGAATTTCAGCAGTACTGGGGAAACAGGAGTCTTTGAGGACACAAACAGAGCCTTTTGCACACCAGGGGCCAGGAGAAAGGAGCAGTTTCCCAACAAGAGACTGAGCCAGACTTCCCTGTGAGTGTCCAAGAGTCTATCATGGAGGTATGAGTCAACAGTGGCCTGCTGCTTGGTCAGGGTTTCTTAATACAACAGGGCCTAAGTCCTTTTGAAGGAGATCTTTATCTTCATTACCTCCACCATAGTTTGACCTCAGGCCAAACAACAGAGAGGGAACACAGCTCCACCCATCAATAGAAGATTGGATTAAAGATCTACTGAGCCCATCAGAACAACACTCAGAATAAGACACAGTCAGTTCTCCCATCAGGAAGCTTCCAAAAGCCTCTTATCCTTCTCCATCAGAGGGCAGAGAGAATGAAAACCACAATCACATAAAGTAACCAAACTGATCACATGGATAAAAGCCTTGTCTAACTCAATTAATCTATGAGCCATTCTGTGTAGGGCCACCCAAGGCAGATAGGTCATGGGGGAGAATTCTGACAAAACGTGGCCCACTGGAGAATGGAATGGCAAACCACTTTAGTATTCTTGCCTTGAGAACCCCATGAACAGTAAGAAAAGGTAAAAAGATAGGACACTGAAAGATGAACTCTCCAGGTCAGTGGGTGCCCCAATATGCTACTGGAGATCAGTGGAGAAATAACCTCAGAAAGAATGAAGATATGAAGCCAAAGTGAAAACAACACCTAGTTGTAGATGTGACTGGTGATGGAAGCAAAGTCAGATATTGTAAAGAATAATACTGCCTAGGAATCTGGAATGTTATGTCCATGAATCAAGGTAAATTGAAAGCGTTCAAACAGGAGATGGCAAGAGTGAACATTGATATTTTAGGAATCAGTGAACTAAAACGGACTGGAATGTGTGAATTTAACTCAGATGACCATTATATCTACTACTGTGGGCAGGAATCCCTCAGAAGAAATGGA
The DNA here is from genome assembly GCA_006408695.1 of Aepyceros melampus. Taxonomy (NCBI): domain Eukaryota; kingdom Metazoa; phylum Chordata; class Mammalia; order Artiodactyla; family Bovidae; genus Aepyceros; species Aepyceros melampus. Next base: position 131,691 of record SJXQ01002816.1, on the reverse strand, counting down.
GTAGTCTTCATAGTCAACAAAAGAGTCCAAAATGCAGTACTTGGGTGTAATCTCAAAAACGACAGAATGATCTTTGTTCGTTTCAAAGGCAAACCATTCAGTATCACAGTGATCCAAGTCTATGCCCCAACCAGTAATGCTAAAAAAGCTAAAGTTGCACAGTTCTATGAAGACCTACAAGACTTTCTAGAACTAACACCAAAAATAGAGGTCCTTTCTATCATAAGGTAAAAGAATCCAAAAGCAGGAAGTCAAGAGATACTTGGAGTAACTGGCAAGTTTGGCCTTGGAATACAAAATGAAGCAGGGTAAAGGCTAACAGTTTTGCCAAAATAACACACTGGTTATAGCAAACATCCTCTTCAAACTTTTTCTTAACCTAGTTTTTCTCCTTTTCCTCACATTCTCATAGAAATTTTCTCTAAGGAGGATTGTTTTATTGAAACGTTAGTTCAAATTTCTGTATTCTCTATTTGATCTGCATTTTTAAAGAATGGCTTATGCTTAACAAAGTGAAGACAAGGCTCTTTCTGTAACCTTGCCAGACACAAAACCATATCAAACTCCACCACGAGAAAACCTCAGGTTACATCTTCGGTTACAGCACAATATCTGACACATAACTATTGTTCAATAAATATGTTTTGAACGAAATAATATTTAAAAATTACTTAGACAAGCCATTATGGGGTACGGTTTCCTGATTTATGAAATGAGAAGGCTATGGTTTCAATGTTTGTGTCCCTTCCAATTCATATGTTGAAATGGTAAACCCCTGAAGGTGATAGCTTATGAGTAGGCCTTTGGGAGATGATTAGGTCATAATGGTGGAGCCCCCATATATGGGATTAGTGTTCTCATAAAAGAAATCCCACAGCAGCCCAAATGCACTAAGAGAATTAGATGATCATTTTAAAGTACCCTTCCTAATCCTAAACCTTCTATAAAAATGTCCACTGACAGATGAAAGGATGTAAAAGATGAAAGGATGTATATACAATGGAATATAACTCAACCATAAAAAAAGAGTGAAGTGCCATTTGCAGCAACATAGATAGGTCAAGAGATTATCATACTAAGTGGAATGAAGTCAAAGTGAAAGTCATTCAGCTGTGTCCAAGTCTTTGGGACCCCTTGGACTATAGAGTCCATGGAATTCTCTAGGCCAGAATACTGGAGTAGATAGCCTTTCCCTTCTCCAGGGGATCTACCCAGCCCAGGAATCAAACCCAGGTCTCCCACATTGCAGGAGGATGGTTTAACAGCTGAGCCCCAAGGGGAGCCCAGGAATGCTGGAGTGGGTAGCCTACCCCTTCTCCAGCAGATCTTCCTGACCTAGGAATCAAACTGGGGTCTTCTGCATTGTGGGTGGATTCTTTACCAACTGAGTCTTCAGGAAAGCGCAAGGGAAATGGAGTAAGTCAGACAGAAAAAGACAAATATATAATAGCACTTATATATGGAATCCAAAAAATGATACAAATCAGTTGCTTACAAAACATAAATGGGTTCACAGACATAGAAAACAAACATGATTACTGAGGAGGAAAGTGGAGAAAGTGATTAAAAAACAAACAAAATATATATGGAAGGCTACAAAAGCAGCTCTAAAAGGGAAATTTGTAGCCATATAAGCTTACCCCAGGAAACAAAAAAAAAACTCAAATAACCAACCTAACCTGACAGCTGAAACAACAAGAAAAAGAACAAAGAAAATCCAAAATTTGTAGAAGGGAAGAAAGCATAAAGATCAGAGCAGAAATAAATGAAATAGAGACTAAAAAATATCAATAGAAAAGATCAATGAAACTAAAAGCTGGTTCTTTGAGAAGACACACAAAATTGATAAACCTTTATCTAGACTGACCAAGGAAAGAGGGGTGGGGAAGCAGCCCAAATCGATGAAATCAGAAATGAAAAAGTTATAACACACCACAGTTAGTTACAACTAACAGCACAGAAATACAAAGGGCCAGAAGAGACTACTGTGATCAACTATTTACCAATAAAATGGACAACCTAGAAGAAACTGACAAATTCTGAGAAAGGAACAACCTCCCAAGAGTAAGCCAGGAAGAAAGAGAAAATATGTACAGGCCAATTACCAGTACTGAAATTGAATCAGTAATTTAAAAATTCCCAATGAACAAAAGTTCAGCAGCAGATAGTTTCACAGGTGAATTCTACCAAACATTTAGAGAAGAGTTAACACCAATCAATCTGAAACTATTCCAAAATTTGTAGAGGAAGAAACACATCCAAACTCATTCTATGAGGCCACTGTCAACGTGATACTAAAACCAAAGATATAATAAGAAAAGAAAATTCCAAGCCAATCACTAGGGAACGTTGATACAAAAATGCTCAACAAAATATTAGCAAATCTATTCTGGTAATAAATTCAAAGGATCACAGAACACAATCAAGTGGGATTTATCCCAGAGATACATGACTTTTTAATATTCACAAGTCAATCAGTGTGATGTACCACATTAACAAATTGAAGAATAAAACCATATAATCTTCTCAATAGATGTGGAAAAATCTTTTTGATAAAACTCAATATCCACTTATGATTAAAAGAATCCACTGAAAGTGGGCATAGAGGGAATATTCATCAAAATATGAAAGACCATATATGACAAACCCACAGTTAACACTGTACTTCACAAGGACAGCTGAAAGCATTCCCTCTAAGATCAGGAAGAAAACAAGGATACCCACCCTTGCCATCATTATTCAACATAGTTTTGCAAGTCCTGCTGCTAAGTCACTTCAGTCGTGTCCGACTCTGTGTGACCCCAGAGATGGCAGCCCACTAGGCTCCTCTGTATCTGGGATTCTCCAGGCAAGAACACTGGAGTGGGTTGCCATTGCCTTCTCCAATGCATGAAAGTGGAAAGTGAATGTGAAGTCGCTCAGTCGTGCCTGACTCTTAGCGACCCCATGGACTGCAGCCCACCAGGCTCCTCCGTCCATGGGATTTGCCAGGCAAGAGTACCGGAGTGGGGTGCCATTGCCTTCTCCGTTGCAAGTCCTAGTCACAGCAATTAAGGAAGTAAAAGAAATAAGAGGAATCCAAATGGAATAAGAAGTAAAACTGTCACTGTTTGCAGATGACATGGTATCATACATAGAAAACCCTAAAGACACCACTAGAAAATGACTAGAACTCATCAACAAAGTTGGTAAAGTTGCAGGATACAAAATTAATGTACTGCTTCAGATTCAGAAATCTATAAACTAACAACAAATTATCAGAAAAAGAAATTAAGCAATCAATCCCATTTACCCATTGCACCCATTTCATCAAAAAGAATAAGATACTTAGGAATAAACCTATCAAGGAAGCAAAAGACTTGTACTCCAAAAACTATAAGACACTGATGAAACACACTGAGCATGACATAAACAGATGGAAATTATACAATGTTCTTGGATTGGAAGGATTGATATTATCAAAGTGACCATACTACCCAAGGCAATCTACAGATTCAGTGAGATCCCTATCAAAATACCAATAGTATTTTCCCAAAACTAGAACAAATAATTTAAACATTTTTATGTAAACACACAAAAGATCCTGAATAGCCAAAAAGAAAAAAGAAAAAATCTTGAGAAAGAACAGAGCTGAAGGAATCATGCTCCCGGACTTCAGACTATACTACAAAGTCACCACCTCCCTGTCAAAATGGCTATCATCAAAAAGGACAGAGATAACAAAGGTTGCTGAAAATGTGGAGAAAAGGGAACCTTCTTACTCTGTTGGTGGGAATGTCAACTGGTGCAGCCACATAGGCAGTTTCTCAAAAAAGTATAAATAAAACTGGCCTATAACTCAGAAAATCAACTCCTGGATATATATCTAAATATAAGAAAAAAAACTCTACTAATTAAAAATGTACTACTAATTTACATGCACTCCAGTGTTCGTGGCAGCATTATTTATAATTGCCAAGGTATGGAAACAAGCTAAGTTTCCACCAACAGGTGAGTGATTATAGAAGGCGTAGTATATACATATAACGCAATACTGCTCAGCGTGAAAACAAATGACATTTGACGTTTACAACAACATGGATTGACTTGGAGTGAAGTAAGTCTTAATAAAGAAAGAAAAATGCTGTGTGATATCAGTTACAAGTCGAATCTAAAACATAGCAAACTAGTGAATAGAAAAAAAGAGAAAAGGACTCTCATAAATAGGGAATAAACTAGTGGGAATAAACCAGTGGGAAGAAAGTGGGAAGGGGCAACATAGGAAATTAAAGAGTACAAACTATTATGCTTAAAATAAGCTACAAAGATATATGTACAACACAGGGAATATAAAGTATAATCTTTAAAACTTGTGAACCACTCTACTGTACACCTATAAATTATATTATATTGTACATTAATTTTACTTCAATAACTTTTTAATTCCAAGAAAAAAATCCAGTACATAGATGTGAGATTTTATTTGAAGCTACTAGATGACATTTCTGCTGAGATTTCCTTTTCATAAATAACTCTTTTCTATTTGAGCACATAAAACTTATGAAAGCCTCTGCTTGTAGCAGGAATATTACAGAAGAAAGGCAGAGAGCTACAGAGGAGTCAATATTTGGCTTGGGATTTTGAAACTAATCCAGGAAAAAAAATGAGATTGAAAGAAGGAAAAGTAGAAATGTACATACAGTGTTGAAAGACACACTAGACATCCCGGATAGTTTAAAAGATACAAAAGCAGAGAGATATCATGCCCCATTTCCCACATAAAGCCTAAATGATGAACTCAACCTAACAAGACCTTCTTGAGTCTGGTACAGAAATGGCTGATAAGCCAGAGTTGGCATCCCAGAGCTTTCACTCATTATATCATGGTATTGAGAAAAGAAAAATGTCTTGAGGAAAATGCCTTTGCCTTTTCCTGGACTGAAATGAAAGGTGTAAGGTGCCTTACAGACAACCACATAAAGTTTTTCATAGAGGAATACAGAAAGGTGTTAAAAAGTAGTTGTGAAAACTAGGCTTTAATATGCCTTGAAGTTAACAAGGAACCACAGTAAAATTCCCTGAACAAAATGACAATGGAGGGCAGGATTGAAGGCCATGCATCCCAGAGAGGTGCAAGTTCTGTTACATGATGACAGTGACTGTGTGTCTCTATAGCCAAATATCATTAGATCACTCCAAAGATCTTAAGCAAATATATCCAGTAATTCAATTAGAAATGATTTAACTGAGATTTAATTTGGTCATGAAATATTGGAACCTCCAAAATAAATATTGGTTTATTTAACGTAAAAGTAAAAAGTCTAATGTCTTATATACCTGAGGTGGTAGCCTGAAATTTTTTTATACATTGCATGTGTCATGAAAAGATTTTTATATCCATGGCAAATCATACACCCATTGCTATAACATAATATTCCTTAGACACAAACTCAACTAACAATTACCTCTCTAAAGGTGGGTCTTTGAAATGAGTTTTCACAGACATGTTTTCCTTTTAATTACAGTGCCAGAAAACTAAATCATGTTTTATTTACAGAGGGTAACATCCATTAACTTTAGTCCTTTATTAGTGACAGGGTGGAAATACTGCATATCAAAAATCACCTGGAAAGATTTTAAAATGTCATCCACTCTGGGTGTTGCATAGCAAGTGTAATCTGAAAAACAAAGTGAAAGTCACTCAGCCATGTCCAATGGACTATACGGTCCATGGAATTCTCCAGATCAGAAAACTGGAGTGGGTAGACTTTTCCTTCTCCAGGGAATCTCTCCAACCCAGGGATCGAACCCAGATCCCCTACATTGTAGGTGGATTCTTTACCAGCTGAGTCACCAGTGAAGGCCAAGACTACTGGTGTGGGTAGCCTATCCCTTCTCCAGCAGATCTTCCTGACCCAGGAATCAAACTAGGGTCTCCCACTGCAGGCAGAATTTTACCAACTGAGCTATCGGTGAAGCCTCTACTCCCATTTCTGCATCTTATCAACTTGGGAACCAATGTGTTTTTCTCTGGAAAAATAAAGGAAGTGATTCTAAATTGCAAGTTATCTCATATTTTCTTAGAATAAAAAAAAGATAATCAAACATAAATTATTAAATATCAGTAAGATAGATATTATTCTTTGTACATAAGTTCTTTAATGGAGAAGGCAATGGCACCCCACTCCAGTACTCTTGCCTGGAAAATCCCATGGACGGAGGAGCCTCGTGGGCTATAGTCCATGGGGTCACTAAGAGTCGGACACGACTGAGTGACTTCACTTTCACTTTTCACTTTCATGCATTGGAGAAGGCAATGGCAACCCACTCCAGTGTTCTTGCCTGGAGAATCCCAGGGACGGGGGAGCCTGGTGGGCTGCCATCTATGGGGTCACACAGAGTTGGACACAACTGAAGTGACTTAGCAGCAGCAGCAGCAGCAAGTTCTTTAAGCTTCTCTCTTCTTGCCTATTCCCTTATAAAGAGCTATCCTTGACCTTCCTTCCAGTCTGATTTAGTTTATCTAAATATGCCTTAAGAGAGAATATGAGAACATGTACTTTATGGAGGATTTCTATCCACTTACTGCAAAAAGTTAGATTTCTAAAATTTTAATCATCAAAAGCCCATGGCAAACATTTGTGTGTGATTTTTTAAAATAATCAAACACAAACAAAAAATTGTCTTCAGGTTTCACAAAACATCATTGAAATGACTTCTTCTATAAGAGTCATTCACAATGATTATCCTTACAGGCCCGGATGGAGGGATTTACCATTGCTTGGATACACATCAAGGTTGTTCAGCTGCATTCGTCATTTGAACCAGAAAGAGCACACTTGTGCGTCTGTCTTTGTTTTATTTTGTTGGTTGCATTCTTGAGACTATGACAGTTCTCCATTGTTTAATATGAAAACTATATATTTCATATCAGTTTTCAGCTTATACTGAATGAAAAAAGGACATCTAATGGAATTCATAAAAAGAAGCATAAAAAAGAAGCAAAGCTTTAATCCTAATTAAAATGTTGTTGTTTCCGTTGTTTCATGGTCAGAATGGTGGAGGATAATTAATAAATCTTTGTTTCCTCAGGGGAATAAATACAAGACTCATTAACTAGAAGTTGGCTTTTCTTGAATTAATCCAATATTTTACATCAATTTAAGACTGACTGTTTGCTTCAGCTATAAAAATTTCTCTTACCCCTTTTTTTTAAAGCATTCTTTTGTAAATTTTATTTCATGAAAGTTTGAATAAAGAAAATTCAGGTACATATGATAACGTGATCCTACATTAAGTAGGTCTCACATAGGAAAGAAATATCAGTGCAGAATTGAATACATGACTCCTCACCAAAATGTGTATATTGTCACAGACTGATTCATTCATTTCAGTTGCTACATCTGAAGATCAAGTTTTCCAAAGTATTCCATATCATTGCCCCCATCCTTTGCAATTATGATGCTTTGCAAAGAGAATCCACATAAGGTTATCAGCTGTTTTCTCTGCACAAAATTTATAGACTATAAGGGAATGCCATGATGGGCTCAAAGTTCTGAGACAGAAAAACCTGCAAACTATGATACTCTATCCAGAAAGATTATTACTTAGAATAGAAGGAAAAGTAAAGAATTTCTCAGAAAGCAAAAATTAAAAGGATACATCAATACAAAACCTATACTAAAAAAATATTGAAAGATATTCTCTAAATAGGAAAGAAAATATATATAAAAGGGTTGAAGATCACAAACAAGTCATATGTAGACTAAAAAAGAATTTTTAAAAATTGTGTAAAAATGAATGTAACTAACTTAATAGCAAAAGGATAAATATGAAGATATAAAATAAGACAACAAAATCACAAAGTGTGAGGGAGGGGAAAATAATGATGTAGACCTTTATAATGTTTTTGAATTTATATGACTACTTGTTTAAAGGTAGTATATATATTTATGGGTTAACAGTCTTGAAACCCAAGGTAACCACAAATCAAAAATATATAAAAGATTCATTTTAATAAAAACAGGAAAAAAAAGTCAAGCATAATATTGCATTGGCCAAAAAGTTAGTTTGGGTTTTTCTGTATGATGTAATGGAAAATTCCAAATGAATCTTTTGGCTAACCCAATACAAAAGAAAGCCTACAAACCACAAAAGGAAAAACAAAAAGAAGAAATGAACAAAGAAGAACTACAAGACCAACTATAAAACAAAGTTTAAAATAGTCATAAGTACATGAAGTAAAAGTGAAAGTCACTAAGTCCTGTCTGACTCTTTATAACCCCATGAACTGTATAGTCCCTGAAATTCTCCAGGCCAGAATACTGGAGTGAGTAGCCTTTCCCTTCTCCAGGGGATCAAACCCAGGTCTCCTGCACTGCAGGCAGACTCTTTACCAGCTGAGCCACAAGTGGAGCCCAAGAATACTGGAGTGGGTAGCCTATCCCTTCTCCAGGGGATCTTCCTGACCCAGGATCGAACTGGGATCCCCTGCATTGCAGGCAGACTCTTTACCAACTGAGCTATGAGGAAAGCCTATCAGTAATTGTTTAGAATGTCAATGAGCTAAGTGCTCTGATCCAAAGATAGTAGCAGATTGTGTTTTTTTTTTTTTTTTTAAGTTCATACAATGTACTGCCTACAAGAGACCCACTTCAGGGCAAAGACACGCACAGATTGAAAGTGAGTGGGTGGAAATAGATATTTCATGCAGATAGAAACTATAAGACTGTAGGGGTAGAAATACTCATATCAGACTAAAGTTCTTTCAGAAATCTCAATTAAAACTGAGTCAAATGAATAAAATACCTAGGAATTAACTTAGCCAGGGAAGTGAATGGCCTAGCCACTGAAAAGCATGAAATTCTGAGAAAGGTCCGTCTAGTCAAGGCTATGGTTTTTCCTGTGGTCATGTATGGATGTGAGAGTTGCACTGTGAAGAAGGCTGAGCACTGAAGAATTGATGCTTTTGAACTGTGGTGTTGGAGAAGACTCTTGAGAGTCCCTTGGACTGCAAGGAGATCTAACCAGTCCATTCTAAAGGAGATCAGCCCTGAGTGTTCTTTGGAAGGAATGATGCTAAAACTGAAGCTCCAGTACTTTGGCCACCTCATGCGAAGAGTTGACTCATTAGAAAAGACTCTGATGCTGGGAGGGATTGGGGGCAGGAAGACAAGGGGACAACCGAGGATGAGATGGCTGGATGGCATCACTGACTCGATGGACGTGAGTCTGAGTGAACTCCGGGAGCTGGTGATGGACAGGGAGGCCTGGCGTGCTGCGATTCATGGGGTCGCAAAGAGTCGGACACAACTGAGTGACTGAACTGAACTGAACTGAACCTGAAGATGATTCAAAAGATGGAAAGACACACATGTTCTTGAATTGAAAGAATGAGGAATGTTAAAATGGTCATGCTACCCAATGCAATCTACAGATTTAATAAGATCCCTATCAAAATGCCCATGATACTTTTCACAAAAGAGTTGATTCATTGGAAAAGACCCTGATGCTGGGAAAGATTGAGGGCAGGAAGAGGAGGGTCGACAGAGGATGAGATCTTTGGATGGCATCACTGACTCAATGGACATGAGTTTGAGCAAGCTCCAGGAGATGGTGAAAGAGAGAGAAGCCTGGTGTGCTGCTGTCCATGGGGTCACAAAGAATCAGATATGACTTAGCAACTAACAACAACAACAAGGAGGCTAAATCTTTCAAATTTATATGGAAACACAGAAAGACCCAGAATTGCCAAAGCAGTTCTGAGGAAAAGAACAAAGCTGGGGGCATAACCCTTCCAGACTTAAGACTATACTACAAGGCCACTATAATCAAAATAGCATTTTATTCTCACAAAAACAGACATACAGATAAATGGAACAGAGCAGAGAGTCTAGAAATAAGCCCACATTCATAAAGTCAATTAATCTATGACAAAGGAGGCCAGGATATATTAATACAAGGGAGAAAAGAGAGTCCCTTCAACATGTGATGAAAAGTTGGACAGCTACATGTAAATCAGTAAAATTAGAATAGCTCTTCACACCATATAAAAAATAAATTCAGATTGCTTAAAGACTTAAATATAAGACACAATACCATAAAATTCCTAGTAGAGATAAACAAAACATTTTCTGACATAAATCAAAGCAATATTTCTTAGATCAGTCCCCAAAGGCAAAGGAAATAAAAGCAAAAATAAACAGATGAGACCTAATCAAATCAATGAAACAAAAAGACAACCTACCAACCTTGAGAAAATATTTGCAAACAATGTGACCAACAAAGAATTAATATTCAAAATATACAAAGAGCTCACACAACTCAATGTCAAAAAAAAAATAAATAAAAATATGGGCCAAAGACCTAAATAGACCTTTTGTCAAAGATACACTGATGGCTAACAGGGACATGAAAATACGGTCAATATTGTTAATTACTGTACTCTGCTGAGTCGCTCAGCTGTGTCTGACTCTTTGTTAATAACTAGAGCAATGCAAATCAAAACTACAATGAGGTATCACCTTATATAGGTCAAAATGGCTACCATAAACAAAGTGTACAAATAATCAATGTTGGAGAAGATGTAGAGAAAATGGAAGCCTCCTACACTGTCGTGGACTGTAAGCGGGACAGCCACTATGGAAAAGCTTACAGAGATTCGCTAAGAAAATAAAAATGGAACCACAAGATGATCTGTCAATACCATCCTGTGCATATATTCAGAAAAGATGAAAAGTGAGGTGAAAGTGTTGGTCGCTTAGTCGTGTCTGACTCTTTGTGACCCCATGGACTGTAGCCTGCCAGGCTCCTCTGTCCATGTGATTCTCCAGACAATCGTAGAGTGGGGTCTCTCCGATCCAGGGATCAAACCCAGGTCCCTACATTGCAGGCAGATTCTTTTCCATCTGAGCCACCAGGAAATCCCAGAAATAATGAAAACTATAATTCAAAAAGATATGTGCATCGCAAGTTCATAACTGCATTATTTACAATTGGCAAGACATGGAAATAACCAAAGTATCCACCTGTGGATGAGCAGCTTAAGATGTGCTATATATACCCAATGGAATATAATTCAGCCATAGAATGAAGGAATATTACCATTTGTAACAATATGAATGAACCTAGAGATCATCATCCTAAGTGAAGTAAGTCATACAGAGGAAGCGACATATTACATGATACCACTTACATGTGGAATCTAAAGATATAACACAAATTCGCCAAAAACTTTACAAATATATAAACCAGAAGCACACTCACAAAGAAAACAAATATGTTTACAATGGAAAAAATGAAGGGGGAAGGGATAAGTTAGAAGTAGGAGATTAACAGATACAAACTACTATACATATAATAGGTGAGCAACAAAGATTTACTGTATGCAACAGTTAACTATACTCAATATCTTATAATAACCTATAATGGAGAAGAATCAGAAATATATATATATATATATATATATATATGTAAGAGCAAATCACTTTGCTGTCCATCTGAAACTAAAACAAAAAATCACTTCTAAATTAGTAATCATCAAAACATTTAGTCATATATATGTATACATACAAATATAATACATTTACAAAATTTAGGCAATATATTAAGAGTTAGCTTTTCTGAATGATGTTAAAGGCTCATATATAAGACAAACTAAGAAAATATTAAGTTAAAAGATGCAATTATATAGTCAAAAATACCTAGAATTTAGAAGCGCTCACAATGGTATTGACTCAAACTTGTATGAGTACATTGTAAATGAACAGAAAGCCAGGTACTATCAGATTAGCACACAGGAGCCATTCAACTACAATCATGTTAATTTAAGTTTTCCCCAAAATGTACTAAACAATCACATCTTTAAGAGTAGTGTACAGAGAAGACTGTGGGGTATGTGTTCTTAAAAAAAAATTCTAAATGAACAGTCTATAGCCTGCATTCTACTTTCAATAATGATGGTAACAGCAGGGTAAACTGATAGTAATGTTTGGAAGTCAGATTCCCCCGAAGAGTTTTTATTTCAATATGTATTCTTAAAGAAAGATTCTGAACTGCTGGTCTAACAGAAGTGTGAATTCTTTGCCTAGATATCCTGGTGAGGTGAAATTTAACACTGTACCTAGCACATGGCAGACACTCAAAACATATTTATTGCATGAACAAATGAAAAAAGAATAAATGACAACTTTATCTAGTTCAACGATTTTAATTTTACAGATGAGAGTGATGGGAAAAAGGCTGTCATATGTTTAAAGTTACAGAGTTCTTTAATGGCAGAACCAAATCTAAAATTCATGGTCTAGAGCTTTCTACCAAATTGTGTTGTCTCAATAAATTCCACAAGCGTGAAATAGTGCTACAGTGAAAGGGATACAGGGCAAAATTTGTTGCCAGCAAGTCTACGTTCATATCCTTTTCTCCTATTTACAAACTTTGGCAACTTGGACAAGTTCATTAAATTATCTGTGCCTTCCTTAGTTTATTGTGATAGACAGTACCTTTGTAGTATAGCTAGTGAGAATTAAAGGAATTATTAAGTCTTAGTAGAGTCCCTGGTGCACAGTAAAGGGTCAATCAAGATTATTATTTTAAGTAATCAAAACTATACCTCTCTCAAGTCAATTATGATATGCTCAGAAGAGCAACAATAAAGGTTGTTATTTATTAACTCCTCTCCTATGTACTAGGAATCCACAGATATCATTCATAATGTCACATACCTGTGCTAGGCAGATGTAATTAGAAGCAAATCTGGAGACAGAATGTTGTAATGGTGGAGAGTGAAGGCTCTGTACTTACAATAAGTAGGTAAGAATTCTGTTTCACCAATTGCCAGCTCTGCCATTGGGCATTTTTTAAAATTTCACTTATTATATTTAACAAACATTTATAAAGTCCTACTATATGCTAGGCATTTTTCTAAATACAGTTATTGAGTCATTTAATCTTTATAAAAGAGCAAGGGATTTTATTATATCCATTTGCAGAAAAACAAATAGATATTGACAAAAAGTATCATGGTGTAGTGATTGAGTACATACCCTCTTGAGGGTGACTACTTTGGTATAAATCCTGCCTCCTTCAGTTCCTAGTAATATGACTCAAGTCATTCATGATGGCCATCTCTGCAACAATTACCTTTTCTGTACAAGGTGATAATAATAGTATCTGCCTCCAAGAGTTGCTGCAATATTTAAATTGAATAACATGCCAAGAAATTAGAACAATGCCCTGCAGATAGTAAGTGCTGAAAATATGTTAAAGATTAATACTGTCAATGTTATTGTTAATACCACTAATGGACTTCCCTGGTGGCTCAGTTGGTAAAGAATTAGGCTGCAATGCACAAGATCCAGGTTCAATGACAGTGTTGGGAAGATCACCTGGAGAAGGGAATGGCTACCTACTCTAGTATCCTTGCCTGGAGAATTCCAAGGACAGAGGAACTTAGCAGACTATAGCTTATGGGGTTGCAATGAGTTGGATACAATTGAGTGTCTAAATATTTTCCACTTTTAATATTACTACTATAGGAGGGAAAACCAAAGCTCTGCGTTAGTCACTGAACCAGAGTAAAGGGGACAAACAAAGTAGCTAGCTGGCAATCAAGCTCAATTTGTCTGTCCCCAGAGTCTGGACCTTCCGATTATAATTTGCTTCTTTATGGAGGACCACCAACTTCTCTCCACAGATGACCAGGACATAGCTAGTAGGCTTCAACTTATTAAATAATGTAGTAAAAGTGTAGTGACTCCATGAGCGTGAGAAGAAAGTAGATGAGTTTCAAGTGTTGATTAGGGCTTTGCAACAGACATTTCCATTACATAGTTCCTGAGAAACAGACTCTTGTCACAAGCCCCAATGCAATGTTAGCTTAATCACACTTTTTGTATCCCTGGCCAATTAGGTTATCATTGGTTGAACAATGCTTATTGTAAGCCAATGCTTATTGTTCAGCCAATCATTGGCTGAACAATATTTATCACTGGCTGAATCAATACGAACAAAGTGAGTGGAGATGATGGAATTCCAGTTGAGCTATTCCAAATCCTGAAAGATGATGCTGTGAAAGTGCTGTACGCAATATGACAGCAAATTTGGAAAACTCAGCAGTGGCCACAGGACTGGAAAAGGTCAGTTTTCATTCCAATCCCAAAGAAAGGCAATGCCAAAGAATGCTCAAACTACCACACAATTGCACTCATCTCACACGTTAGTAAAGTAATGCTCAAAATTCTCCAAGCCAGGCTTCAGCAATACATGAACCGTGAACTTCCAGATGTTCAAGTTGGTTCTAGAAAAGGCAGAGGAACCAGAAATCAAATTGCCAACATCCACTGGATCATCGAAAAAGCAAGAGAGTTCCAGAAAAACATCTATTTCTGCTTCATTGACTATGCAAAAGCCTTTGACTGTGTGGATCACAATAAACTGTGGAAAATTCTGAGAGAGATGGGAATACCAGACCACTTGACCTGCCTCTTGAGGAACCTATATGCAGGTCAAGAAGCAACAGTTAGAACTGGACATGGAACAACAGACTGGTTCCAAATAGCAAAAGGAGTACATCAAGGCTATATATTGTCACCCTGATTATTTAACGTATATGCAGAGTACATCACGAGAAACGCGCTGGGCTAGAAGAAGAACAAGCTGGAATCAAGATTGCTGGGAGAAATCTCAATAACCTCAGATATGCAGATGACACCACCCTCATGGCAGAAAGTGAAGAGGAACGAAACAGCCTCTTGATGAAAGTGAAAGAGGAGAGTGAAAAAGTTGGCTTAAAGCTCAACATTCAGAAATGAAGATCATGGCATCTGGTCCCATCACTTCATGGGAAATAGATGGGGAAATGGTGGAAACAGTGTCAGACTTTATCTTTTTGGGCTCCAAAATGACTGCAGATGGTGATTGCAGCCATGAAATTAAAAGGCGCTTACTCCTTGGAAGAAAAGTTATGACCAACCTAGATAGCATATTCAAAAGCAGAAACATTACTTTGCCAACAAAGGTCCATCTAGTCAAGGCTATGGTTTTTCCTGTGGTCATGTATGGATGTGAGAGTTGGACTGTGAAGAGGGCTGAGCACAGAAGAATTGATGCTTTTGAACTGTGGTGTTGGAGAAGACTCTTGAGAGTCCCTTGGGCTGCAAGGGGATCCAACCAGTCCATTCTAAAGGAGATCAGCCCTGGGATTTCTTTGGAAGGAATGATGCTAAAATTGAAGCTCCAGTACTTTGGCCACCTCATGTGAAGAGTTGACTCATTTGAAAAGACCGATTCTGGGAGGGATTGGGGGCAGGAGGAGAAGGGGATGACCGAGGATGAGATGGCTGGATGGCATCACTGACTCGATGGACGTGAGTCTGAGTGAACTCCGGGAGTTGGTGATGGACAGGGAGGCCTGGCGTGCTGCGATTCATGCGGTCGCAAAGAGCGGACACAACTGAGTGACTGAACTGAACTGAACAATGCTTTAACATGAATAACCAAGACAAAGTACTCAGAAACAATATATATATAGCCTTAGTCTCAGCCTAGCTGAGATCCTGTATGTCATGCTGTTTTATCACTGTTTTAAAATCTATTTAAAATATTCACACAATCTTATGCTAACCACTTTCAGGTTCCATTTGTCTGTTTACCTATTCTTTGTTTTCCTGGGCTTTTTGTTTGTTTGTTTGTTATTTTACAAAGCCTTATGTCTTCAAACAAAAGATGATACTGTGATATGTTTTTTTTTTCCCTTGCACATAGCTAAATCTGTGACTTTTCCAAAATAAGATTTTCTGTAAACATCTTCTGTTCACAGAGAAAAATCATCCTGCCAAGAATGGTGGAAATAGAAAAACAAATAAGAAATGCACCAAACACAAACAGCATTAACACTAATAGGAATCCTCTGCAATGTTTCAGCAACTTCAGACTTGCTTTTGAAAACTTCATGCTGGATATCAGAAAAGAGTATTAATTGTGTGATGAGGAGAATAAAACTCAAGGTATCTCTTTAGAGAAGTTTCCCAAGGCCATCACTTTCTCAGCTGAATAAACTTCTAATGTCATCATCTAGGGAAATTATAGTTTCGGCAGAAGAGCTGTGCCCCCTGGAATCACAGTTATTAAGTCTGCCCTTTTCCTGTAGGACCTACCCACTTCACCATGTCTTTCTCTCCAGCAATCATGCAATGTTATTAAACTACAAGTGAATCTCAAATTACAAATACAAATTATCCAGCTACAAGCATTTTCTCTCACAGTATTCAGTTCAGTTTGGCACATATCCACACATAATGGAAAGAATTTTGGAAGAAAATCAAAAGACCTTGGCATAAGTCCCAGTGCCAGCACTCTCTAGTTTTGTGACCTTGGGCAAGTTATTTGGCCTCACTGGTTTACAGTCTCCATATTTTTAAAACAGGGGATGATAATTCCTATTATTGCTGGTGCGAGGATTAAATGATCTGCTTTTAAGCACTTTGGAAATGATCAACTATCATTCAAAAGGGAGATATAGTTTCAGTTGCTTTCCTTCCTCCTTTAGTTTCAAACACTGTGAAATGCACAGTTAAATTGTAGGATATACAGTGAATGAATACATGAAAGGATGATTTGGGGGTGAGTTTTGTTGTTGTAATCAAACCATACATTTGGTCATCAACTCTCAGTACCTATTGTGTATGACTGTAACACTGGGTCTGGAGAAGACAGGAGGTCCCAGAAGTTAGCAACTTAACAATGCTGGTTCAGTGCATTTACTCCATGCCCTCGCAGTGGGATGAACAGGATTGTGCAGGATGTGGCTTGAAACACTAAGTGATTTGGGCCAAGAAAGAGAGCAGAGGAGGGGGTGAGAAATGACAGAACTAGAGAAGTAGTCACGTCTGGGATCACTTTATAAAACCACTTTTTAATCAATTTTAAATGCTAACTTTTAGAACGCAAAAATATTTGAGATATCATGGTCTTATGAGGTCTCCAGTGATCAGGATGCTGTTAGGAGGAACTTAAGTGTATGTCATTTAATGTGTCAGTCAAAAATCAACAAGCTTGTGTGCCACAAAATAGTTTGTTGGAAAACATCTTTAACTTCCTAACATCTCCAAAATTTGGAATGACTGTTTTACAAGATGAGCACAATTTTGGGTGCATAAGTTGCTTTCTTATTACTCTAACTAAAATAAAAATGTTATTGCTTTGCTGGCCTGATTAAATTCATCTATATATCCACCTTCTAGTAGAGCAGAGGCATTGATACTATCACTATAACTCTTCCCACCAGGAAACAAATGCAAGTTCACATGTACATTCAATTTATATACAATTTGCAAATGCTTTTTGTGTGGCACTTTATTTTTCAGTTCAGTTCAGTTAAGTTCATTCACACAGTCACGTCTGACTCTGCGACCCCATGGACTGCAGCACACCAGGCCTCCCTGTCCATCACCAATTCCCAGAGTTTACTCAAACTCATGTCCATTGAGTCAGTGATGCCATCCAGTCATCTCATCCTCTGTCATCACCTTCTCCTGCCCTCAATCTTTCCCAACATCAGGGTCTTTTCCAATGACTTAGCTCTTCACATCAGGTAGCCAAAGTATTGGAGTTTCAGCTTCAACATCAGTCCTTCCAATGAACATCCAGGACTGATTTCCTTTAGGATAGACTGGTTGGATCTCCTTGCAGTCCAAGGGAGTCTCAAGAGTCTTCTCCAACACCACAGTTCGAAAGCATCAATTGTTCGGTGCTCAGCTTTCTTTATAGTCCAACTCTCACATCCATACATGATAAATAAACTATTTTCTTTCAAATTTTGGATTAGTCTACCATGAAATAACTTGATACTATTTTACTGTTTATTTTCCTCACTACTCTTCATTGCTTTTACCTGACTTCTCAAAAAGCCATAAAGCTATTTCCATACTCGGCACAATCTCAAGTCTTTTTCAACGACCACCTCTACCCTTCATGTGACTGCTTTCAATATCCCAGGATCTAAGACCAGTGATGGGTAAAGCTCCCAAATTAGGCAGAACCAGAGGAGAACCCCCAAGCTCTTTTCTTGCCACTCCATTTTGTCCCTGGAAACCACATTTTTATATGACCTGAAATTGTGCTCTATCTGTGGGGTGACCTGAGTGAGCTAATTATGGATGCCACGGTAGCCTGGGATCCTGCAGTCCACCCTGAGGCTTGAACCTGGCCTGTGACAAATTAACATCTTTCAGTGTGAACATTTCTGCAGAGGAATGTGGCTTTCCCGCTTGCACATGCCTGGGGAGATAGGAACTCTCCTTCATTTCTTTGTTTATCTTGCTCTAGGGCAGAGGTCAGCAAACTTTCCTTGTACATGACCAGACAGTAAATATTTTAGGTTTTATAAGCCAATTGTCTCTGTCATAAGTACTCAAGTCTGCCACTGTCAGGAAAAAAAAAAAAAAATCACACATAGACAATACCTAAATGAAAATTTCAGCAGCTCCTCTAAGACCTTGTGACTGACTGAGACAGGTTTTGAACCTACGGCTAGTATTAAATAATGGAAATTCTTCCAAAATTATTTAGCTCAACACGTATGCATTGAGGACCTACTTGTGTTCAGAATGTTTTGGACTCAGTAAACCACATGAACAATGCCTACTCTCATATAGTATATTATTTAACAGCTACAACTTCATTGTGTAGTTAAAATAATATGAGAAAGCTTGTAACTAAAAGTCCTATCTGTTTTGAACCCTCACCCAAATCCCCATTGGCTGCCTGTTTCGCCAGCTGCCTTTATAGGCCTACCCATCACCTCCATGGACCTCAGTGCTACGTCTACATATCTCTCCAAGACTGGTCAGAGGCTACGTGTATGCACCTCTCCTTTCTGAAGGTGAAGATATTCCCGTTTTCATTTCTTATTCTTCTTTCTGCTTGCATCTACATTCCAAGACGGCCTTTTATTTTTTTTTTTAAGTGAACTTTACACAAAGGTGAAAATAAGATCTTGATGAGGCTTTCATATTTACATTTTTCTCTGTAATGGTAATTGCATATTCTTAAATTAGCAGATTTTAAATGCTGAAAACTAAATAAACAAAATATATCATTTCAACTGTGTAAGTATCACTTGTTTCAAGTTCAGATACTATTCTGTCATTCACTTTCTCTACAGGAGTAATACAATAGTGAAGTGGGTTCTTATTTCTTATGTAGAGTGAGTAATCATTTAACTTAAGTCTTTTAACTTAGAAGCCATATAAGAGCTGTGGCATTTTTATATAGTAATCTTCTGAATATTCAACTGGAACCAAATAGCCTTAATATTTAAATATAAAATGCTAACACATGCATATTAACAAAAGAAAATAAGAAACATTGTTTAATCTTTTTTTTTTTTTTAGAAAGTCTTTGTCTACTGCCCCAGGATTATGAGTGAGAAATATAAGTACAATCTTGAGACATACAGAACCTCTTCTATTTCTAAACTAGTTTAGTATTTCTCTTCCTTTGCACAATGTATTTTCTTTATGTGAAGAGATTAGGAATCAAAAAGAAAAACACCTAGCAATATCTCCTACTTTTCTTCACAATTCAGAAATAGATTTTCATTTTCAAAGAATGTAGCATAGTAATTATGGCATGTCTTCGTCAACAAAATATTATCATTTCTTCAGTATGGTCTTTAATGAAAATGATCAAAAAGATAATCTTTTCTAAATTATTGCTTGTAGGAATGACCCTAACTGAGGTTTTTGGTTGTTTTCTTTGATTTTGCTCTTGAGGAGTCTTTAATTCTTATGCTGTTAGAAAGAAGCCATATTCACCTTCATATGTGATGAAGAAGGTTACCTCTGAAGCCAGGGTGATTACCTTTCCAGCATTTTCTTTCTTGTCTAGAATAACAGGGTAGCCTTCTATTTTAAACAATAAATGACAATTACACATTTCTATTTACTTTGAAAACATCATATCTACTTCATGATTTTTAGAAATTGTTTTCCATGTGAGAAATTACTGATGAGCTGTTTTATTATATACCTACTATATCATCTGCAAGCCTTATCTAGGCTGAAATTTGAAATAGATCTCTGATATCTTTTTTAGTTTACTTAAGATGCATTGTTTATTACATACATACATATTTTGACTCATAAAGTGACATTCTATAAAAATTAAGTTTCCAATATTTGGGGGAAAGTTGCATTTACTTGAATATATTTGGATTATTAAAATGCTTTTTCAATCATACTATATATTTTAAAATTATGATAATATAGCAAATTAATCACATGCAATCTACTGGCCTTTGAATAAACCTTTTCATATATTCACAAATATTATTAATGCTATATTATCTTGAGAAAACAGGAAAATGAAAAAAACTTTTTTTAAAAAGAGCTTGAAAGTATGTCAGTGCCAAGAGATTCTTCAGAAACAAATATGGCAGCCTATTTTTTGGCATTCCATTTGCCATCATTGGGCTTCCCTGGTGGCTTAGCTGATAAAGAATCTGCCTGCAATGTGGGAAAGCTGGGTTCGATCCCTGGGTTGGGACGATCCCCTGGAGGAGGTAAAAGCTACCCACTCCAGTATTCTTGCCTGGAGAATTCCAGAGACTGTATAGTCAATGGGGTTGCAAAGAGTCAGACATAACTGAGTGGCTTTGACTTCACTCACTTACCAGCATTAGTTATCATCTCCAAGCCCCAAAAGAAGACACAGAGAATAGAAGAATGAAGAGAAAGATCAACTGCTGCATTTCTGTCCCTTGTCTAATATGCTTCTTCAAAACAGTTCTGAGGTGGACCTGCTAACCATTTTGCTAAAGCCCTAAAAGGATCATTATTTTAAAATGCCTGGTGGTGCATTAGTCAAGGATGTTTCTTGACATTTTAGCACATCATGATCAGATTTTAATAGGAGAGGCGTGTGCCTAGAAGACCTCATTGTAAAGTTTTATAAAGAGGTAAATAATTTAGAGGCACTTGCCTTTTTATAATGACTCTGGGAAACTAAGCTTTGGGAGACACACCTGATGCCATAAACAAAAGCAGCCAACTTTTCACCTGTTTATATTGAAGTGGTGCAGTTATTTAGCATCTCTTTTGAACAAAAACTTTCACACATTTTTCCCCAAAGAAAGGTATTAAAATGCCGGTTCCTTAGTATGCACACATAATACTCCCCAGAAAATATTAAGAAAATCAATAAAGAAATCAATATCAGTCTGGAGTCTGCGAGAGTTGCAAAACGCATTGATGACTTCCCTTTCATGTGTCTGAAAAATTGATTTCAATTGCCTGATTACTGATTCTTAGAATTTCATTTAGAACTTTTTCTTTCTTTTTTTTTTTTTTCTTTAAGACTCAGCAGGGACATGATATTGTGAATTAAAATCCAGACAGTGTTTTTCAGAAAAAAGTAATCAATGTTGTTTCCTAAGAAAGAAGAAGAATATTTTCACTGCATTATTAGTAAGTAAAACATCAAAAGAGGAAACCATCACAGTGAAATGGTACTATTATTTAAAAAAGGGAGAAAGGACTCAATATAGAATAAAACAAAAAATTAAATATTCACCAAGGCTCTCAGCATTTTCAGGAAGCAAATAATTAAATTTCTAGTCCACTCTCATTTGTAACACTTTTGTGTCAATATATGAACTTTTGCAAATGCTTGATTTTACAAGTTGTAAAAAAGTTACTTTTGTTCCCATTTGTGCTTCTATTCAAAGAGTCAGACTCAACCAAATGACTTAACACATACAGAAACCTGCTTCCCCTCTGTTCCATTTCACACTCTCCTTTACAACACTACTTACTGAAAGAATTGTCTATAATTCCAGTTTTCCAGTCTCTCCTCTTTTCTCTCTGAAACTCACTCTAGTCAGTCTTTGTTCCCTGCCATTTCACAGAAACTGCTCTTGACAAGGCCCTTCAGACCTCAGTTTGCTAGGACCAATGACCAGCTTTAAACTTCATCCTGTAACTTCCCAGCATTGAACCAGTTACCTGAGTTGGTCACTTCTCCGATAGATTTCTTCTCACATGTTTCCTTGCTTCCATCATGCTCTTATCCAACCTGCCATTTTCATCACTCACTGTGTGTTATCAGCACATCAGTAAAAGCAGTCCTTTTAACACAGTGCATGTTATTTCTCTGTTCAAAAGCCCACAGCAGCTATGCATATCATCAAAAGAAAAAAACAAAAAAGTTGCATCTTTCAATGGCCTACAAGGTCTTTTACAACTTGTCTCAATTAACTGGAAGGCTGTCTCTCTTGTTTCTACTTAGTTCACCCTGACACTGTTCTTTTCCCCTGTTTTGCAGCTCCCCAAATGTTCTTAAGTTCTTTGCTTCAGATTCTCCTGTCTCTCCCTCACATACCCTTTTTGGCCATCCCTTCCATCTCTTTCAAACCCCTCCTTCTAAAAGGTACTTATAACATCAATCCTGTTCAACCTGGAATTTTCCCATTACTCACAGGGACTCCTAATGCCTTCAACCTCTGTCTCTCCATTTTTTTTACCCCTTAGCACTTCCTAAAGTAGAATATAATTTACTTTTTTTTTTTTTTTTGTATTTTTCTGTTGGTTTGCTCTCCTCTCTCTCCAATAGAATGCAACCTCCATAAGATAGGAATATTTTCTGTTATATTCACTGATACATTCAATACATAATATACATCTGTTACACTGGTAACACTCAACAGATATCTTTGAAGAAATTAGTTAATAAAGATTTTAGCATATACTTCTAAAATTTCACGTTAATTTAAAACAATAATAATAAAACAATAAAAAGCTAAGGAAAACAATCTCTTTTCCTTTCCTATTATTTATTTCCTTTCTTTTAGAGCTCATATAATATACACATATATCATATCAATTTCTGTAAATATAACACTCATAGGTTGTGAAATCCTTGAAGCCAAATATTATTCCGAGTCATCTTTATTACAATGCCTAGTAGCATGATATCTGATACACAATGAGAATTTAAAGATTAAGGACACCAAAAGCACAAGAATCGTGACAAAAAAGATTTGATAATATAAAAATCCAAAACTTTTATGTTACATATCAAGAAAGTGAAAATATGACCCATAGAGTGAAACAAAATATTTGCGCATTGAATATCTGACCAGGGACCTGTATTTAGATTACATAAATAATTCTTACAAATCAGTAGTATAAAGACAAATTAAAACATTGGCAAAGTATTTAAAAGGACATTTCTTCCAAAAATATTGTGCAAATATCCAATAGAAAGAAAGTGAAACTGAAAATCACTCAGTCATGTCCAACTCTTCATGCCTATACAGTCCCTGGGATTCTCCGGGCCAGAACACTGGAGTGGGTAGCCTTTCCCTTCTCCAGGGGATCGTCCCAACCCAGGGATCGAACCCAGGTTTCCCACATTGCAGGCAGATTCGTTAACAGCTGAGCCACCAGGGAAGCCCAAATATCCAGTATGCACATGAAAAGATGCTCAGCACCACTGACAATTAGGACGGTCATAATAAAAAAGGCAGATAATAAACAGTGCTGGTAAAAGTATGAAGAAATTGGAATGAGAAATAGTACACGCTGTAGTCTGTCAGGCTGACGGTCCCTCAGGATGCCAAACACTACTACCATATGATCCAGAAATTCCGCTCTGAGGCGAATACCAGAGAAAACAGGGATCAGATGTCCACACAAAAAGGTGCACACCAACGTCATAGAGACATGTTTCATGTGTTCAAAAGGCGAAAACAAATGGTGGCACAGTATTTGGCAACAAAAAGAATACAATTCTGATACAGACTACAGCACAGATAAATCTTGAAAGCATTAGGCTAAGCAAAAATAGCCAGCTCAGAAAAATTATGTGTTATTGATTCCATTTATATGACATATCCAGAATAAACAAATCTATGGGCTGCAAGGAGATCCAACCAGTCCATTCTGAAGGAGATCAGCCCTGGGATTTCTTTGGAAGGAATGATGCTACAGCTGAAACTCCAGTACTTTGGCCACCTCATGCGAAGAGTTGACTCATTGGAAAAGACTCTGATGCTGGGAGGGATTGGGGGCAGGAGGAGAAGGGGACAACAGAGGATGAGATGGCTGGATGGCATCACCGACTTGATGGACGTGAGTCTGAGTGAACTCCGGGAGATGGTGATGGACAGGGAGGCCTGGCGTGCTGCGATTCACAGGGTCTCAGAGTCGGACACAACGGAGTGACTGAACTGAACTGCACTGAATAGAGACAAAAGATGAATGTAGGGGTAGAGACGGAGAAAGCAATGGCACCCCACTCCAGTACCCTTGCCTGGAGAGTCCCATGGACAGAGGAGCCTGGTGGGCTGCAGTCCATGGGGTCGCTAGGAGTCGGACACGACTGAGCAACTTCACTTTCACTTCTCATTGTCATGCATTGGAGAAGGAAATGGCAACCCACTCCATGTTCTTGCCTGGAGAATCCCAAGGATGGGGGAGCCTACTGAGCTGAGCAAGGAGATCCAACCAGTCCATTCTGAAGGAGATCAGCCCTGGGATTTCTTTGGAAGGAATGATGCTACAGCTGAAACTCCAGTACTTTGGCCACCTCATGCGAAGAGTTGACTCATTGGAAAAGACTCTGATGCTGGGAGGGATTGGGGGCAGGAGGAGAAGGGGACAACAGAGGATGAGATGGCTGGATGGCATCACCGACTTGATGGACGTGAGTCTGAGTGAACTCCGGGAGATGGTGATGGACAGGGAGGCCTGGCGTGCTGCGATTCACAGGGTCTCAGAGTCGGACACAACGGAGTGACTGAACTGAACTGCACTGAATAGAGACAAAAGATGAATGTAGGGGTAGAGACGGAGAAAGCAATGGCACCCCACTCCAGTACCCTTGCCTGGAGAGTCCCATGGACAGAGGAGCCTGGTGGGCTGCAGTCCATGGGGTCGCTAGGAGTCGGACACGACTGAGCAACTTCACTTTCACTTCTCATTGTCATGCATTGGAGAAGGAAATGGCAACCCACTCCATGTTCTTGCCTGGAGAATCCCAAGGATGGGGGAGCCTACTGAGCTGCCACCTATGGGGTCACACAGAGTCAGACACGACTGAAGTGAGTTAGCAGCAGCAGAGGTAGAGAGGGACCAGAATGGGAAATGACTGCTGTTGGTCATAGGGTTTATTTTTGAGATGATAAGAATGTTCTAAATAGATTTTGCCAATGGTTGCACAACTCTGTGACTATTCTAAGAACATTGAGTTTAAAAGGGTTTAACTTTAAAAGGATCAATGTTGTAGCATATTGATTAATCTAGACTAAAATATTATTTTTTTCCTTTTTTTTTAAATGTTTATTTATTTATTTATTTTTTTATTCATGAACTCTNAGGTGGATCATAGAGGATCCTGCTGTGATTTATGTCAGAGAGTGTTTTGCCTATGTTCTCCTCTAGGAGTTTTATAGTTAAAATATTAAAGATAACTATAAAATAACAAATAGATGTCAAGGTCATAATATAATCTTGCAAAGTCAATCCAGTTTAAAGTAAAGCTAAGAGATTACACATTACTTATAAATTTAGACAAGGTTGAGTTGACCTGTACTCTTTGGACACTATCTTAATATTTATATTCTTTTCCACATAGTATTGCTATACTTATTTGTATAGGAGAAGGATAAATAAAGGAAAAGTCTGTGTGATTTTCATTTTTTTTAAGTCATATGATTTTATCTGATTAGCAATGTTTATGCCATTACAATAACAGATTTGGACAGTATTATAAACATGTATTCTTATTTATTCAGTTTGTGATTATCCATGCTGATGAAAGAGAACAAGGATAAGGAAAGAGGCAGAGTCATGTATGTTAGCCTTTACAAATGATGCACCTTCTGTTCTAAGAATTTTCAGTATTATAAACAAGCTGCTAAAACTTCAAAAATCTTTCTGCTGGTTCTCCTCCCTGCCCCTTAGCTTAACTCACCCACACCCACTACTTCCCGTCCAGACAGAATTAAGCAAGAGGATTAGCAAATATGAAATAGATTATTTAAAGCAAAGAAGCTCAATTTATAATCCAGAAAATTTATTTCAATTCATGACTCTTTCATCTACTTTATTTTATTATCTTTATCTTATCACTGGCCTTGGAAGGATAAATAATTAGACAACTCCAGATCCAATACCAATGTCTCTCTGTCAAGAAGTCATCCAGGGAGCCCTGTGTAAACTAGACTGTTCTGCTTGCCAAGAGGAAAAAGAATTACTTTCAGAGTAGAGTCAATCCTCCTTTAGCTGAGACCAGAAATCCTAAAGTAAAGATAAAGAAAATGATGATTTCTTAATTACTTAGTTTTAGCCAGTGATAATATTTCTTTCTCCTTTCTTCTGTGGAGAGAGACTCAGCTTTTCACTCCTGCACTCTTCTGGGGGCTTCACAGTAATGTTAGAAGCTGCCCTTTCTCTCCCCTCAGTCCAAAACCCATCCTCTGTGTCCTCTCCAGGAAAATCTCTCATCCTTTCTTTGAAGTCCAGGGGAAGGCAAATGCTATAGCCAGCAGCCCTGCATTTATGGACGAAGGGGGAGTTTTGACTGACCCAGCAGTTCTTAAGGCAGTCTGACAAATTCCGTCCACGATTTACACTTCAAGGTCTTCTCCTGCTCTCTTATCTGCCCCCTCCAAGCCTAAACTTGATGTACAGATCAGTCTTGTACACTAGCTTCCTATTTCTGCTGTACCTATTACCTTTGACTTTTTTTTTTAAATGAGTTTTCTCTAGTTTGTTGATAGTATTCCATCCGCTTTGAGTTGATGAAATAAAAATTTGCATTTTGAGGCAAGATAAGAAAAATGTAAACACAAAGTTTTCTTTGCCCATTTTGGCCTCCTCCTTCCCTTCTAATATGCATTGTGCATCTGTATCATGTCTTAACCAGGCCCATTCAATGGCAGAAACAAACAAAACAACCAAATACATCTCTACTTACAACTGTCAGTGAAACTTACACACAGAATTTCAGACCTTAGGACTGATTATATACCCAGATATTTTTCACTGACTCAGAAAGGATACCAGGATACTGTATTTGTATACGGTCCATTTTTTTCTCCTTTTCGAACCTAAATGTATGTATACTTTCACATATTAAAAAATAAATTTAAAAAGAGTATAGCAGCACATTTCCCTCAAATCCACACAATCGACAATTATACATTTCCTTATCTATTATCATATGTACACAATAAGAAACAGGATAAATCACAATTCTGTCTCATTTCCTTCTTTTCTCCCCTACTTTCTAATTTTCTACTTAATGACTATCTTGGTTAATAATAAACCAAATAAAATTGTGGAGGATTCATAATTACAAATGATAAGTGAGTCTAGGTAACAGACATCAAAAAACTTACTCTGTTTTACTCTTTTTCATTTATAGGGTTGCATACTTATTCTCTGCAACCTATTATCTGTGTTCACTTTGAAAAAAGGCCCATAGAAAGAGATGGAAGTGGTTCTTTTAAACAGAAAATGATTTTATTAATGCCAAAAGGAATGCTGAAAAAAGCATAAAGAAGTCTATGTGACCTCAAAAGTTATCTGCATCATGAATGGAGGAGCAAGAGGTGATCATAAAAATATTTTATTTGCCATGCTTACAAAAAAGATTTAGCAATTTCCCCGATTTTTATATGGCTAGAAACATTTGCATTATGAGAAGATACAGAACAGTACATAGATTTTATGCCAGCTACTCTTCCTCTACGTACCTGAAGGCATAAAAATTTTACATTATTTGTTATTCTATTAAAAAAAGACATCTTTCTAGTTGAAGCCAACCAAGTTGCTGTAAAAATGTTAGACAGTTATAGTACATTGGAAGTGGGATCTTTTAAAATTATTATGCATGGTGGATTTCTTGGAGAAATTGTGTTCTTGAAAGCCAGAAAATAAACTTGGAACGAAGGTGTGACTTTTATTTTGAAACATATCAACTAAGTGTCAGATAAGTACTAAACAAAATAATCAGATATGAATTTACCTAAATATCTGTGTTGGCTTTTCTTTATAAGAACACTGTTTAAGCAAAACTGAAAATGCATTTGCTATTTACAAAGTTTCTTGTGGTATGCTAACACACTCTGCTACAGCATATAGGTGAAGAAAGCAAAAAATATATATACAAATATCATTAAATATTATCAGTAAAATTTTGGAAATTTGCTTTGTTTTGATAACCTGTAAACAAAATGTAATTTTATTATAAAGTTTTAATGTTTTAAAGTATAAAGAGTTGTTTCTATCTTAGAAACAACATGATTGTACAGGAAAGACAATTCATTTTTATTGTTACTTAATATAGTTTTATTATAGAGCTAATATATAATTGTAGATAAGATATGCAATTCATAAAAAATATTACTACCCATTGCCCAAATATCTATAGATAAAATGGATAGATTATTACATTTGCATCTGGTAATGTGGTATCTTAGTTTCTGGTTACTTTCATGAGCTTGGCCCTGTGATTTGCTTTAGCAAGTAGATGTTAGCAAAACTGACAGAAGCTGAGACTTGACAGAGAACTTCTGCACTGATGATTGTTTTTTTGAAACATTGCCACCACTGTGTAAAAATCCTGGACTATTCTTCCAAAGAAACCTTGTGGAGGAGATCTAAGATTCTCTGACCTCAAACCTCAGCTAAACTCCAGTTATGTGGCTCCAAACTTGGATCACTCAGCCCTAGGAGAGTCGTTAGACAACTGAATCCGTGCAAAGTGACCCCAGATTTAATCAACAAATAAACTGTCCAATTGAGTTTAGCTTAGATTGTAAAACAGCAAGCAAATAAATGGTTGCTGTTTTGAGTATACATAGCTGAAACTTAAATTAGAGCCTAAAGCGGGGATGCAACCCTTTAAAAAACATTAAAAATACTACACTGAATTTGTGATGTGCTTTGGGTGGACAAATGGTGAGCAAACCGGTAGTGACAGTTGAAAAGACAGTGAGGAAACTAACAATGGAGGCTAGAAGGATGATAGAGCAGTTTTCACAGTGGTAAAGTAATAGGGGAATAGATAAAGGGTTAATTGGCAGCATTTAGCTGCATAGAAGGAGAAAAATAGAGGGGCATACAGGAAATGAGAGAGAGGGGGAAAGGGACTATTTAGCTTTCAAATAGAATTTTGAGGAAATATGGAGCACTGAAGAATTTAATAAATTTATATTGAAAAAAGAATTTTTAGGACAAAAAATAAAACCGATAGCCAATAGTCACATGAAAAGCTACTCAACATCACAAATAATCAGGGAAATGCAAATCAAAGCAACAATGAATTATCATCTCACACCTATGAGATTGGCAATCAACAAAAAGAACACAGATAACAAATGTCAGCAAGGATGTGGAAAAAGAGAAACTCTCATCCACTGTTGGTGGGACTATAAACTGGGGCATCCACTGTGGAAACACATTTTTCAATAAACTAACAATACGATTGCCATAGGACCCAGCAATTCACCTCCTGGGTATACACCTGATAAAAACAAAAGCGCTAATTCAAAAAGATGCATGCACCCCAGTGTTCATAGCAGCATTATTTATAGTTGCTAAGATATGGAAGCAACCTAAGTGTCCACCAACACATGAGTATATAAAGAAGACTTGTTATGAATGCACATGTATGTGTGTGTATAATGGAATGCTGCTGCTGCTAAGTCGTTTCAGTCGTGTCTGACCCTTAATGACCCCATGGACTGTAGCCTACCAGGCTCCTCTGCCCATGGGATTTTCTAGGCTAGAATACTGGAGTGGGTTGCCATTGCCTTCTTTGTATAACGGAATATGTCTCAGACATAAAAAAAAAAAAAAATCTGCAATTTGTAGGAATACAAAACACACTATGCCAAGTGAAATAAGTCAAACAGAGAAAAACAAATAAAGTATGATCTCACTTATATGTAGAGTCTAAAAACAAAAAAAACCCAACAAACTAAAGAAGCAGGCTCACAGATATAGAAAACAAAACAGTGGTTACCTACGGGGAGAAGGTAGTGGGGAGGGGTAATAGGGGGTAGAGAAGTAAGAGGTATAAACTATTACATATAAAATAAGCTATAAGGAAATACTATACAACAAGGAAAATCAGATAATATTTTATAATAACTATAAATGGAGTATAACATTTTATGAACTATGAATCCCTATACTGCATACCTGTAACTTATGTAATATTATACAGCAACCATATTTCAATAAAAAATAATTAAAAAAAAAACTATTTCTAAGATCTACCCAACTTGACAAAAACAAAAGCCTGAAAACAACAACAAAAAAAAAGGCTTCAGAGTAAGGATCATTCAAGAACATTGCTGTAAGATACTTTGTTAAGACTTTCAAGATTTGAAGTTAATGTTTGAATACATACATTTTAAAGAAAAGAAACAACTTCTAGGACTTCTGTAGATATTGTTCCAAAGAGTCTAACAGGCCAAAGAGAATTATGTATATGATTTTTGGAGCATTAAATAATCCATAATTAGATTCAAATAAAACTAAGAATTCTTTAAAATAACTGTGTGCTCTTTGTCAAAATGGGTCACAAAACAAGTCAAGAAGAGAAGCTTCTGGGCCTTCAACTTTTACAGAGATTATACTGAAAAATCTATTCCTCTTCAAGCACACCCACTTCTTAAGGGAAAGGAAATACTCAAGAGCAGAGGCAACCACTCAGAGAGAGATTCAGATGTAGGAGAGTATAATATCTGAGGAACCATTTCCAGGGAACATAACGTGACTGGTTCCTAATCAAGGAACACTCTCCATCCCTTAAAAAGGAGGCTTTGACAGCTTGTTTTGGCTAGGTTTTCTTGATAGAATCATTATCAACAGCTGTTTACTAAGGTCTCTCACTCCCTCCTTTTTTGAAGGTATACAAACAGCTATTATAGTTTCCTGCTTTTGCCTAAACACTAGACTGGATGTTGCCTGTTTGCTTTTGGATTTGAAATCTCGAAATCAAGAGTGGTTGAGAAGCCTTCATTCAACTTGATGAAGATGAGCAGATTATAGAATTCAAACACAATATCACCAATATTTTCCAGCCAGAGACCACCAAGGTACACCTTTAAAGAAACAAACAGGGTTTACTGACTCACTGCATTAAGGGAGAATGCACCTTATGAGGAATCATAGGGCATCTCAGCAATAGGGAGTTTGTTTTTAGTTGCTGAATTGTGTCCAACTCTGCCACTCCATGGACTACAGCCCACCAGGCTCCTCTGTCCATGGGATTTCCCAGGAAAGAATACCGGAGTGGGTTGCCATTTCCTTCTCCAGGGGATCTTCCTGATCCAGGGATCGAAACTGTTTCTCCTGCATTACAGGCAGATTCTTTACCACTGAGCCACCAGAGAAGCCCAGGAGGATGTTAGAAAAGACTGTAGGATTTAGGCTTGTGTTCTGTGATTTGCGGAAGAATTCCAGAATGTGGGGTTTTCTCTGAACCTGATTCCTCAGGAGGCAGAAGCAATTTTAAAACTGAACATCTTAATATTATTTAGTTGCTCAGTTCATTTCAGTCACTGAGTCACGTCTGACTCTTTGGGAACCCATGAACTGCAGCACGCCAGGCCTCCCTGTCCATCACCAACTCCCGGAGTTCACTCAAACTCATGTCCGTTGAGTCAGTGATGCCATCCAGCCATCTCATCCTCTGTCATCCCCTCTCCTCCTACCTCCAATCTTTCCCAGCATCAGGATCTTTTCACATGAGTCAGTTCTTCGCATCAGGTGGCTGAAGTATTGGAATTTCAGCTTCAACATCAGTCCTTCCAATGAATATTCAGGACTGATTGCCTTTAGGATTGATTGGTTGGATCTCCTTGCAGTCCAAGGGACTCTCAAGAGTCTTCTCCAACACCACAGTTCAAAAGCATCGATTCTTCGGTGCTCAGCTTTCTTTATAGTCCAACTCTCTCATCCACACATGACTACTGGAAAAACCATAGCTTTGACTAGATGGACCTTTGTTGGCAAAGTAATGACTCTGCTTTTTAATATGCTGTCTAGGTTGGTCATAACTTTCATTCCAAGGAGCAAGCGTCTTTTAATTTCACGACTTTGTGATTTTGGAGCCCCCAAAAATAAATTCTGTCACTGTTTCTACTGTTTTCCCATTTATTTGCCATGGCGTGATGGGACCAGATGCCACGGTTTTAGTTTTCTGAATGTTGAGCTTTAAGCCAGCTTTTTCACTCTCCTCTTTCACTTTCATCAAGAGGCTCTTTAGTTCCTCTTCACTTTCTACCAAAAGTGTGTTGTCATCTGCATATCTGAGGTTATTGATATTTCTCTAGGCAATCTTGACTCCAGCTTGTGCTTCATCCAGCCCATCCAGGACATCTCATGATGTACTCTGCATCTAAGTTTAATAAGGGTGACAAAATGCAGCCTTGACGTACCCCCTGGGATGTGAGGTATCTCCTCATGGCTACTCCAGCGCCATGCAGCAGCAGCATTTAGTTCCTCAGTTGTTCCAACTCTTTGTGACGCCATGGACTGTAGCCTGCAAGGTTCCTCTGTCCAGGGGATTCTCCAGCTATGAATACTGGAGTGGGTTTCCATGCCCTTCCCCAGGGGATGTTCCCAACCCAGGGATTAAATCCACTTCTCTTGTATCTCCTGCTTTGGCAGGCAGGTCCTTTACCACTAGCACCACTTAGGAAACCCATATTTTGAGCATACTTTCCCACAAATGAAAATGTAGCTGGTTTTGTATATACAATTTCATTCTGAGAAACCCTGATGTACCCATTTGTTTTATTCTATAATCCCCATGGCTGGGAATCTTCTTCATTTCCCAATCCTTTCCACACCTAGTTCTCCTGTTTTGAGCACCTGATTATAAAATTCCAAGTTCTAAAATCTTGAAATTTTGGAGATTTCAAATCAAGAAATCTAAAATCTTAAAATCATGCCTTTCCCATGCCTTCTCTTTGAATGTTCCCTTCCAATATGGCAATATTGTAAATGAATTGCCCAATACAATTCCATAGATTTATCTTAGCTAAAGATACTGCTGCTGCTGCTGCTGCTAAGTTGCTTCAGTCATGTCCAACTCTATGCAACCCCATAGACAGCAGCCCACCAGGCTCCCCTGTCCCTGGGATTCTCCAGACAAGAACACTGGAGTGGGTTGCCATTTCTTTATCCAATGCATGAAAGTGAATATTGAAAGTGAAGTCGCTCAGTCATATCCGACTCTTCCTGACCCCATGGACGGCAGTCTAGATTTCAAATCAAGAAATCTAAAATCTTAAAATCATGCCTTTCCCATGCCTTCTCTTTGAATGTTCCCTTCCAATATGGCAATATTGTAAATGAATTGCCCAATACAATTCCATAGATTTATCTTAGCTAAAGATACTGCTGCTGCTGCTGCTGCTAAGTTGCTTCAGTCATGTCCAACTCTATGCAACCCCATAGACAGCAGCCCACCAGGCTCCCCTGTCCCTGGGATTCTCCAGACAAGAACACTGGAGTGGGTTGCCATTTCTTTATCCAATGCATGAAAGTGAATATTGAAAGTGAAGTCGCTCAGTCATATCCGACTCTTCCTGACCCCATGGACGGCAGTCCACCTGGCTCCTCCACACATGGGATTTTCCAGGCAAGAGTACTGGAGTGGGGTGCCATTGCCTTCTCCAGCTAAAGACACTAGGACTCTGTTATTGCCCTCAAAGAGATATCAGATTATCACAAAGAAAATTATTGTATGATTGTAGGAAAAGAGCAAATTAGCCAAATGGCATGGTCAGGCTGTCACCCCACGTTTTGTAAATAATGGTTATGGAACAGCTGAGATCACTGACAGCATAGTGCGTGTGTGTCGCGAGGCACTGGCTTGCTCATGGATGCTGTGTGCAGAACACCTGTGTGAGCTTCACCGTGAAAGCCCTGGCTTCTGCTGCACTGGTGCCACACTGAAGCAACACCACGATTATGTTACGTGAGGTTATGTCATGGCTCTGTTATGGCTGCGTTATGGGCATGTTGCGGCTGCTGCTGCAGCTGCTGCGGCAGCCAGGCTGTTACGGCTGCTGTGCCAGCCAAGAGAGAACAGGGGTGTCTGCAGTTCCTACGGCTCCTCAAGCCTCCTTCCAGCATCTTAGGTTGAGTCTTGCCTAACCTGGGTTCAGCGAACACTGCGGGCAGTGTGAACAGCGAGGCAATTGGCATCATGAAGAGGATCAACAATGCAATGATGTGGTGTTCAGTTCAGTTCAGTCGCTCAGTCGTGTCCGACTCTGCGACTCTGTGAATCGCAGCACACCAGGCCTCCCTGTCCATCACCAACTCCCGGAGTTCATTCAGATTTAAGGCCAATGAGGTAGCTAAAAGTTGTGTGGGCTCATCACTTTGTATGCTTTCAACATACTGTACATCACAGTCCCTGCTTGTAAAACTTGTGATATTATTTCCAGATTTTCTTATGAGGCTAAATAATATAACATATGTAAAAACCTTAAATATTTTACATACATAGCACTGTCTATGTGTTACCAGTGTTATAAAATTAAAAATGGGTAGGATTTGAAGGGGCAGGCATTGAATGTCAATTCTAGGCAGGGATAAGCACATAAGCATAAAGGTCTTAGGTGGAAAGTCCACAGCATTTGTAGAGACCAATTTGCATGAAATTGAATTATAGGGTTAGTAATAATATTGCAAGCTGGATTAGAATTAGTATTAATTTCATATAGCATTTGAAAGGCCACTGAACATCACTTTAACAACGCTGAATCTTCCTTTTCTAGCAAGCATCATTTTAGTTGAATATTCATTGGAAGGACTGATGCTGAAGCTCCAGTACTTTAGCCACGTGATGCAAAGAGACAACTCATTGGAGAAGACCCTGATGCTGGGGAAGACTGAAGGCAACAGGAGAAGTGGGCAGCAGAAGATGAGATGGTTAGGTACTATCACTGACTCAATGGACAGGAATTGGAGCGAAATCAGGGAGATGGTGGAGGACAGGGGAGTCCTGTGTGTTTCAGTCCATGGGGTCGCACAGAGTCAGACGCGACTCAGCGACTGAACAACAAGAACAAAATCCTTTTAGCTAGGCATCAAATGTGAAGAAGTTAGTCTAGAAAAGCCAGTATGTGGAGTACACCTTTTATTTTGTGATATGAGAAGGTCCACCAGGTAGATGAGATTTGTTCTGTATTGTTCAAGACAGCAAAACTAGAGCTACCAGTTTAGTTTACATGTAGGCACGTTTACCCTCAGAGTGGCAAATGATTTACCGCAAATAGATGTCTGTCCGGAGAAAGGGCTCTTATACACAGTAACAAAATGTAGCTCACAGGAATTAGAATAGCAAAGAGTGGAAGACAAACCACAGATGCTATAGAAAGCATTAATACAAAATAAGGATTAGGAGTGTATGTGTGTACTTGAGCCTAGCTCATTTTTCAGGAAAGGAGAGTACATGACTTCGTCAGACTCTGAAAAGAATGCATAGCTCCAAAAAGGTTAAGACTGATAGAAAAACATTATTGGACTGAGATGCCTTGCTGTGATTTCGAATGTCTCAGGGCTAGTCAGCATGCACAGAGGAATCCCTGGATGCTGCAGCCCTGGCAGATTATCTGACTTTGTCATGGTGCATGCCTGCCTAAGTGATGTCTGAGTCTTTGTGATCCCATGGACTATAGCCTGCCAGGCTCCTCTATCCATGGGATTTTCCAGGCAAGAATACTGCAGTGGGCTGTCACTCCCTCCTCCAGGGGACCTTCCCAACCCAGGGACTGAACTGCTATCTCTTGCATCTCCTGCATTGTCAGGCAGATTTTCACCACTGTGCCACCTGGGAAGGCTACCTAAATCGCATAACCTAAATTTCATAACTGATTTTCCTTAATTCCTCACTCATTCCAGTCTCTCTCTTAATTCCGATGCCTATTGCTGTGTTTATTTCATCTATTTCTTAAATTTCAATTCCCATTCTGGTCATTTGAGCTATTCTTTAGCATTTTTATTCTGTGAGATTTAACATTTATCTCCCAACTTTTTAACTTCACAATGGCCTTTAGACTGGAAGGACCAAAAAGATTTCTGAACCTTTCTTTCAATACTCCACACCCTTACACCTGGACACTTTATTCCCCTAATCTTTTTATTGCTTTTAGTGACGGATTTTACTTTCATTGCCGTTCTTTTGTGAAGGGCATTTTTTTTCAGGCCTAGCAATTGTTAAGTCATAAACCTTATCTGTGAATCAAAGTCTGGTTGAGAGAGGCGGGAAAGAAGATTCTGAATCAAAGAAAGGTTAAGGGATCAAACCGTGACTCTTTAATTTGAAAGTTATCTTAACTTTGTAGGCAGGGATTTTTATTTTTATTTTATTCAGTTAAAGGGATTGAAAAACATCCAAACAGCAATAAATCCAAATCACAGTGTAATACATTGAATCAGGCAGACCCCCATCGTGGTATATGCCTCCAAAGATACTGCTTAAGGATTCTCCTAGGATTTTATCAATATATACGATAATATAGATAACTCTTAATCAAGTTTCAGAGCCAATGAATATGGTTTCATAATATATAATAAATTTCAATCTTCTGTAACTCTTTTAGTGAACTGAAGCATACACGTCCCCCTGCCTGTATATTACTCTTGACCTTTAAAATTACCAATCCTTAGGCCATTCTTGTGAGTTCAAGACAAGTAAGACACAAGCCTGTCTTCTATGAGTCAGTGACAAACTCTTTATCAAGGTTTAATTATATTTTTCTCTTTACAACCAGTGAGTCGATACCCCTTCCATAAAACAATGTTGAAATAATTAATCCATACAGCCTCAAGAGGGGAAAGAAGTGGGTTACCTAAACTGTTCACTGACACTGTGGAATCAAAGAAAAATGGCTCAAAGATAGGGCTGAGAAGCTGATTTTACATGGAATAGAGAGTGTTTCATTTGCAACACAACATTTGATATAAAGATTCATGGCATTATGTTTTTATCTTGAAATACTGCCACTGCTAGCAGCTCAACCTGCTATTCCATTAGAACATCTCATAGGAATTCTGGAATTTATCTGCTGCCCACATAAAAACAGATAAAGCAAAGGAAAAAAAAATATTAAAGCTTATTTTTTATCACAGAACAGGGCTGTACCTCCAGAATCAAAGCTTTTAAACCTCTATCATGAGCCGTCTGCAAGAAAGCTCAGGTACAATAGGAGCGAGGCGAGGGACAATGGCAAAGGAATGTATATGAACAGTATCTTTTTAATGTTGACACCTACATTCTATGCAGTTTAATATTTCTCTTCAGAGTCACAGAACAGCAAGGAGTCTTACTTTGTTCCCCATTCTGAATCCATAGATGCAACAATGCTCTGCCTGGAAAGTGGTAACAATGTAAGCAGAGGAGATGCCTAAAGCAGAAGCCCAGAGATGCTTTGGGTAAGGGAGCTTAGGAGAGTATAAAAAGAGAAAAGTGCGTTTTAGAGATTTATCCAACAGCCAAAGTGAGAATCCCATGTGACCAGTGGGATCTTGGGGAAGAGAATTACTGAGATACTGTGAATTAAATGAAACTTTATCTAAATTAGCCACTAAGGTCTAGAACAGACTGTCAAATAGAAAATTATGAAGGGATAGAAATGGTCTATATTTGCTCTAGCCATAATAGTCACAAGCCAAGTGCAACAACTGAGCACTTATAATATGACTGTTTGGACTAAGAAACTACGTTTCAAATTTTATTTAATTCTAATTAATATAATTAGTCACATTTGGCTAGTGTCTATGTTATTGTACAGAATAAATCTAGAATACAACTAGCTAAACATATCTATAAAATCTTAGTGCATGAAATCAAAGGGAAATAGTCCTAGTAGTGAAGGTAATTTAAAGAGTTTGATGAACACATTTTCCATTGCATCTCTTTCCAAGTCAGTTTTATTGAATATTTTGTGCCTTTAATCAGCATCTGAAATATTTGAAGATTTTCATGTAGAGAGACACTTTTAAAAATTTATTTAAATAAAGTCATGATTGATAAAGGAACATTGTTGATTAGACTGATTGACTTGTTTCTAAGATCTCTAAGTAAGTAAGCTCCTCATCTCAACCCCATAGTAATGCTCATAGAAAGATTGGTGACTCTTATAGACCACCACCTGAACTATCAGTGCTTTAAGCTGAATATCGTATTGACATGTAAAAACAGTACATTAAGCATGAAAGAGAGAGAAAAATAATGTAAGAATGCGAAAATGACTGGGATTCCAATTCCGACTAGTGATATAGACTAAAGAGATATGAATGGATACTATATTTTCATTGTCAAAAAGCTGTGAGCTCTGTAGAATCCCAAAGGGGAAGATAACTTTATAGTAAAAACGGTCAGATTTCAATAAGAGCCACGTTTTTAGTTTCTATAATTTTTAGATGTCTTTGACAATTTCAGAATTGAATGTTTAAATTCCTTTCTTACATTCGTTTTTTTCATCCCTTCCTTGAACTGAACTGATGTTTCATTGGTGCTGTTTCTGTGCCAATGTGACAGGGCTTTATGTTTACCAGAAAAGCTCTGCACTCTTGATTATGCAAAGAGAGTGGACTCCACTGGTTCAGTTACAAAGTGCTTCATCTTAAGAAACAGTGAGAAATGAAATCGTAGATCTAGATGAAATGGAAAATTCCTAGAAAAAAATGAAGCAGCATGGCTGAATCATGAAGAAACAGAAAATCTGAATAGATCAAAGACTGATAGGTTAAATTGATAATCAAAAACTTAACAAAGGAAAATTCAGGGATAAATGCTTTACTAGTGAACCATACCAAACATTTAAAGGGGTCTACCCTTTTCAAATTCTTCCCCAAAAAAATT
The DNA here is from genome assembly GCA_006408695.1 of Aepyceros melampus. Lineage (NCBI taxonomy): Eukaryota > Metazoa > Chordata > Mammalia > Artiodactyla > Bovidae > Aepyceros > Aepyceros melampus. The sequence continues at coordinate 92,811 of SJXQ01002816.1, read as the reverse complement.
AATGAGGAGGGAATACTCTTATGTGCATTCTATGAGGTCTGTATAACAAAGCAAAGTCAGACCAAGAAAAAAGAAAATACAAGAAAACTACAAACCAATATCTCTTATAAATAATTATTATAAGTCTCAATAATATACTAGAAAATGAAATTCAACAGCATATCAAATGGATTATAAACCATGAAAAAAAGGGATTACCCCTAGAATGCAAGGATGGTTCAACATATACAAATTAATAAATGGGATACATCATATTAACAGAATGAAGGATAAAAATCATATGATCATCTTAATAGATGCAGAATAAAATATTTGATAAAATTCAACATCTATTCATGATAAAATGTTCAACAAATTAGGAATAGAAGGAATGTACCTCAATTAAATAAAGGCCATATATGACAAATCCATGGCTAAGCTGAAAGCTTTTCCTTTTAGGTAAGGAAAATGACAAGGGTACCCACTTTCCCCACTTCTATGTATTTGGAAATTCTAGCCGGATTAATGAAGCAAGAAAAGGAAATTAAAGCCATCCAAATCAGAAAGGAAAATGTTTAACTGCCTCTTTTTGTAGATGATATAATCTTTTATATCAGAAGAAAACTCTAAGACTCCATAGAGCATTTGCTAGAATTAATAAATGAATGTAGCAACTTGTGGTATATAAAATCAATGTATAAAAATCACTTGTATTTGTATACACTAACAATGAATTATCCAACAAAGAAATTAAGAAAACAACATACAAAGCATCAACAAGAATACTTAGAAATTTAACTAGGAGGCAAAAGACTTGTACACTCAAAACTGATAGACACTGATGAAAGAAATTAAAGAAGACACAAGAGTACATGTTGATGGATAGGAAGAGTTCATGCTTTTAAAATGCCCATATCATCCAAAGCAACCTATGGATTGAATGTAACACATAAAATTCCAATGATATATTTTAGAGGAATAGAAACAGTGATTCTACAATTTATATGGAACCACAAAAGACCCAAAACAGCCAAATCAACCTTGAGAAATAGTTTAATAACAAAGCTACAGTCATCACACTTCATTATTTCAAACTATATATGCATTACAGAAAAACAGAAATCAAAATAGCATTCCACTAGCATATTAAACAGAAGCACAGAAGACCATAGAGTCCAGAAGTAAAACAAACCATACAGTCCAGAAGTAAACCCATGTGAATATGGTCAACTAATCTTTTACAAGAACAGTCGTGGGGAAAATATAGGCTCTATAATAAACTATGTTGCAAAAACTAGATGTCTAAATACAAAACACCCATTTCTTACAGCAATCAGAAATTGAAATGGATTAAAGATTTAATGCAAAACCTAGAAGACAATAATGTAGAAAACTATTAAAAAATAAAACTATAAAACTCCTAGAAATGAGGGGAGGAAAATGCCCCTACATCAGGCTTGGCAATGATTTTTTGGGTATACCATCAAAAGCACAAACAGAACAAATAGGCAGAAGTACATCAACCTGAAAACTTCTGTAAAAGAGACAGTGAACAAGATGAAGAGGCAGCCTACAGAAGTGGAGGTAACCAATGCAAACCATGTGCCTGATATGGGATTAATGTCCAACATACATAGAGCCCATAAAATCCAGTAGCAAAAGAATAGAAAGTTCCATGGAAAGTTGGGCAAAGGTCCTACACATTTCTTGAGTGAAGACACACAAATTGCCAACAGATAGACAGAAAGTTATTCAATATCACTGATTATTAGGGAAACGCAAATGAATACAATGAGATGTTACCTCACACGTTAGGACAGCTATATCAAAACTATAAGAGATGGTATGTTATGGCAAGTGGGTAGAGGAAAGGGAGCCCATTGATGGAAATGTAAATTGGTCAGCCATTAAGGAAAACAACGCAGACTTTCCTCAAAAAATTAAAAGCTTGACTACCAGCTGATCCAGCAATTCCACCTCGAGTACATATCCAAAAAGANTTTCTTTGGAAGAAATGATGCTGAAACTGAAGCTCCAGTACTTTGGCCACCTCATGCGAAGAGTTGACTCATTGGAAAAGACCCTGATGCTGGGAGGGATTGGGGGCAGGAGGAGAAGGGGACGACCGAGGATGAGATGGCTGGATGGCATCACTGACTCAATGGATGTGAGTCTGAGTGAACTCTGGGAGTTGGTGATGGACAGGGAGCCTGGCGTGCTGGGATTCATGGGGTTGCAGAGAGTCGGACACGACAAAGCGACTGAACGGAATGAACGGAAGCCTATAACCAGTGTACACATGGATTGGAAGAGGAAACAGCTTGACCCAGGGAGGCCAGCTAGTACGTGACTGAAATACTACTCTCCAGAATCGATTAGCTCTAAATATCTAAAAGAGAAAGTGACAAAATTTGGGACATGTTCAAAACATTAAGTATTTTCCTCCACTGTTCTAGGGCACCGAGAAACAGGACTAATGAAACGTTTCCCCTAGAATCTTCCCTCACTGTTATTGTTTTGTTGCTGTTTTCACCTCTCTCTCTTTCTCTCATAATAGACGTTTTTAGAGCAATTTTAGGACCACAGTAATACTGAGAGGAAAGTACACAGACTTCCCACTCTGTGTTGATACATGCATAACCTCCATCATTATCATCATTCCTCACCAGATAGTACCCTTGTTACAATTTATGAAGCTGCATTAACATGTCATTATCAGCCAAAGCACATAGTTTACATTAAGGCTGACTATATATAATGCTGTATAATCTAGGCATGTGTGTTTGCTAAATCCCTCAGTCCTGTACCACTCTTTGTGACCCCAAGGGCTGTAATCCACCATGCTCCTCTGTCAATTGGATTCACCAGATAAGAATACTGGAATGTATTGCTATGCTCTCCTTCAGGGTATCTTCCTGATTCAGGGATCGAAACTGTGTCTCTTATATCTCCTGCATTGGCAACTGAGTTCATTACTGCTAGCGGCACCTGGAGAGCCCTGTACATTCTCTGGGTTTGGACAAATGTAGAATGAATGACGTGTTCAGTTCAGTTCAGCCGCTCAGTTTGTCCAACTCTTTGTGACCCCCTGGACTGTAGCACACCAGGCTTACCTATCTAACACCAACTCCTGAATCTTGCTCAAACTCATGTCCATCGAGTCAGTGATGTCATCCAACCATGTCATCCTCTGTCTCTCCTCCTGTCTTCAATCCTTCCTAGTGTCAGGGTCTTTTCTAATGAACCAGTTCTTCACATCAGGTGGCCAAAGTATTGGAGTTTCAGCTTCAGCATCAGTCCTTCCAATGAAGATTCAGGCTGATTTCCTTTAAGATTGACTGGTTTGGTCTCCTTGTTGTCCAAGGGACTCTCAAGAATCTTCTCCTACACCACAGTTCAAAAGCATCAATTCTTCAGCCCTGAGTTTTATTTATGGTCTAACTCTCACATCCATACATGACTATTGGAAAAATCAAAGCATTGATGATATGGACCTTTGTCAGTAAAGTAATATTGGCAAATATAATTAAAGATTTTAGTATGCTGTCCAGGTTTGTCATAGCTTTTTTTTTTTTTACAAGGAGCAAGCATCTTTTAATTTCATGGCTGCAATCACCATCTGCATTGTTTTGGAGGCCCCCAAAATAAAGTCAACCACTGTATCCACTGTTTCCCCACCTATATGCCATGAAGTGATGGGACCAGATGCCATGATCTTGGTTTTTTGAATGTTGAGTTTTAAGCCAGCTTTTTCTCTCACCTCTTTCACTTTCATCAAGAGGCTCTTTAGTTCCTCTTCATTTCTCCCTGCAGTTTTGAGTCCAGCTTATGCTTCATCCAGTCTGGCATTTTGAATGATATACTCTGCATAGAAGTTAAATAAACAGGGTGACAATATATACCCTTGACGTACTTCTTTCCCAATTTGGAACCAGTCCATTGTTCCATGTCTGGTTCTAATTGTTTCTTCTTGACCTGAATACAGATTTCTCAGGAGGCAGGTAAGGTGGTCTGGTATTCTCATCTCTTGGGGAATTTCCCACAGTTTGTTGTGATCCACACAGTCAAAGGCTTTCGCATAGTCAATGAAGAAGTGGATGTTTTTTGTAATTCTCTTGCTTTCTCTATGATCCAACAGATGTTGGCAATTTGATCTCTGGTTTTCTTCTTTTTCTAAGTCCAGCTTGAACATTTGGAAGTTCTCAGTTCACATACTGTTGAAGCCTGGGAAGAATTTTGAGCATTATTTTGCTAGTGTATGAGATGAGTGCAATTATGAAGTAGTTTGAACATTCTTTGGCATTGCCTTTCTTTGGGATTAGAATGAAAACTGACCTTTTCAGTCCCGTGGCCACTGCTGAGTTTTCCAAATTTGCTGCCATATTGAGTACAGCACTTTCACAGCATCATCTTTTAGGATTTGAAATAGCGCAGCTGGAATTACATCGCTTCCACTAACTTTGTTCATAGTGATGCTTTCTACGGCCAACTTGACTTAGCATTCCAGGATGCCTGGCTCTAGGTGAATGATTGCACTATTGTAATTATCTGGGTCATTAAGATCTTTTTTGTATAGTTCTCTGTATTCTTGCCACCTCTTCTTAATGTCTTCTGCTTCTGTTAGGTCCATACCATTTCTGTCCTTTATTGTGCCCATCTTTGCATGAAATGTTCCCTTGGTATCCCTAATTTTCTTGAAGAGATCTCTAGTCTTTCTCATTCTATTGTTTTCCTCTGTTTCTTTGCATTGATCACTGAGGAAGGCTTTCTTTTCTCTCCTTGCTATTATTTGGAACTCTGCATTCAGATGGATATATCTTGCTTTTTCTCCTTTGCCTTTTGTTTTTCTGCTTTTTCAGCTATTTGTAAGGCCTCCTCAGACAACCATTTTGCTTTTTGCATTTCTTCTTCTTGGGAATGGTTTTGATCACCACCTCCTGTTCAGTGTTATGAACCTCTGTCCATAGTTCTTCAGGCACTCTATCTATCAGATCTAATCCCTTGAATCTATTTGTCACTTCTACCATATTATCAAAAGGGATTTGATTTAGATCATACTGGAATGGTCTAGTGGTTTTCCCTACTTTCTTCAATTTAAGTCTAAATTTGGAAATAAGGAGTTCATGATCTGAGCCACAGTCAGCTCCTGGTTTTGTTTTTGCTGACTGAATACAGTTTCTCTGTCTTTGGCTAAAATAATATAATCAATCTGATTTTGGTATTGACCGTCTGTAGCATCCATGTGTAGCTATTTGACCGTCCATGTGTAGCATCTTCTCTTGTGTTATTGGAAGAGGGTGTTTGCTATGACCAGTACATTCTCTTGGCAAAACTCTGTTAGCCATTGCCCTGCTTAATTTTGACTCCAAGGCCAAACTGCCTGTTACTCCAGGTATCTCTTGACTTCCTACTTTTGCATTCCAGTCCCCTATGATGAAAAGGACATCTTTTTGTGTGTGTGTGTGTGTTCTAGAAGGTCTTATAGGTCTTCATAGAACCATTCAACTTTAGCTTCTTACGCATTAGTAAATGGGACATAGACTTGGTTTACTGTGATATTGGATGTTTTCCTTGGAAGTAAATAGAGATCATTCTGTCATTTGTGAGACTGCACCAAAGTACTGCATTTCAGACTCTTTTGTTGACTGTGAGGGCTACCCCATTTCTTCTAAGGGATTCTTGCCCGCAATAGTAGATATAATGTTCATCTGGATTCAATTCACCCGTTTGAGTCCATTTTAGTTCATTGATTCTTAAAATGTCAATGTTCACTGTTACCATCTCCTGTTTGACCACTTCCAGTTTACCTTGATTCATGGATCTAACATTCCAGGTTCCTGTGCAACATTGCTCTTTATAGTATTGGGCTTTACTTCCATCACCAGTCTCATCCACAACTAGGTGTTGTTTTTGCTTTTGCCCTGACTCTTCATTCCTTCTGGAGCTGTTTTTTCACTCTTCTCCAGTAGCATATTGGACACCTACCAACCTAGGAAGTTCATCTTTCAGTGTCCTATTTTTTGCCTTTTTGTACCGTTCATGGGGTTCTCAAGGCAAGAATACTGAAATGGTTTGCTATTCTCTTCTCCAGTGGATCGCATATTGTCAGATCTCTCCACCATGACCCATCTGTCTTGGGTGGCCCTGCATGGCATGGCTCATAGTTTCATTGAGTTAGACAAGGCTGTGATCCAAGTGATCAGTTTGGTTAGTTTTCTGTAATTTGTGGTTTCCACTCTGTATGCCCTCAGTTGGATAAGGATAAGAGTCTTGTGGAAGCTTCCTGATGGGAGGGACTGGCTGTGGGGAAATCTGGGTCTTGCTCTGATTGGTGGGGCCATGCTTAGTAAATCTTTAATCCAATTTTCTGTTAATGGGTGAGGCGTGTTCCCTCCTTATAATTTGTCCCAGGACCTGACTATGGTAGGGGTAACAGCGGAATGACAGCCTCCTTCAAAAAGACATATATTCAGTGCACTGACCCCACAGCAGCCCCCTGTCGACCCATGCCTCTGCCAGAGACTCCGGGACACTCACAGGCAAGTCTGACTCAGCCTCTTGTGGCGTCACTGCTCCACACATTTATGACATGTATCTGTCATTATAGTATCATAGAGAGTAATGTCAGTGCCTTAGAAATCCTTCGTGCTCCTCCCATTCATGTAACTTACAGATTGAGGATTTGGGTTCCTGTCTCTTTTCTCGCTTCCTTACATGCTGAAACTCCAGTATTTTGGCCACCTCATGTGAAGAGTTGACTCATTGGAAAAGACCCTGATGCTGGGAGGGATTGGGGGCAGGAGGAGAAGGGGACGACCGAGGATGAGATGGTTGCATGGTGTCACTGACTCGATGGACATGAGTTTGAGCAAGCTCTGGGAGCTGGTGATGGACAGGGAGGCCTGGCATGCTGCAGCCCATGGGTCTCAAAGCGTCGGACGCGACTGAGTGACTGAACTGAATTGATTAAGGCCAACTACAGTCACAGAATCCCCTAAGAAGTATAGCAAGAGAATTCATGTCTTCTTGCTCCTATGCCCGTGTTTCTCTCTTGGTTTCTCCAGGGCCAAGACTTTATTTCTGTTTCTCTCTAGACTTTATTTCTGTTCCAATTCCTAACCCCCCAAACTGATCTTTCCTCCTGAGGTATAATCTGTGACCAAATAAGCCACTGCCATTGAATTATAAAAAGCTGGTATCAATTCTACATTATGTGCTAAGGTTATTCTAATAGAAAATACACATTAAACTGAACTCTAAAATTCTACCTGTGAAATTGTGAATGCGTGGTTAATGTGAATAACTGGTTAATTAGACAGCTTCCATTGATTTTAAACTCAAGTTAATTCTCCATGTAAGATGGCTTAAAATAAAAAAAAAAAAAACATCTTTTTTTTTTTTTTTGTCGAAAGTCTTGAGGTGGTGATAAATATTTTTGATGTCTTTGGCAAAAAAGCAATGTGGTATTAACATTTATTTTGCTTGAGATCTGAAATTCAAAGTTCCATATTGAAGGGCTGGGGGTATTTAAAGAAGAGACAGGAAATCTGTGGAACACTGCAAAATTCATGACTGACTGCATTTAAAATGATCTTAGACTAGTAGGCATCGACTCTGATCGGGTGAAAGCTGATGGCCCTCTGCATTATGGTTGAAATCATTGTTCCCCAAACAGAAGATTCAACCCTGAAAATTAAGTAAATCCTAAGTACTTTCTTTTCCTAGTGCTGCACACTAATTATAGGAAATATTTATATCAGCTCCTGTTGTCTGTTTCTTTTTGATTTATCAGCCTTAAACGTAACAGCCTTGCTCTGGCTAAATCTTGTTGCTTTCTGTTGAATTACATCCCATGGACAGAGGAGCCCATTGGTCTACAGTCCACGGGTTCACAGACTCGGTCAGGACTTGGTGACTAAGCCATCACCACCGGCCATTGTACTAGAAGGGATTAAAGAGAAAACAGGGAAGTAAACTGATAACTCAGATGTTGGACATTTTGAAGAAATAGAAGTGCTAAGTTTTCACAAGTAGAGTGGTTGATTGATTGATTTACATTAGCTTTAGTGATATTCATTCCATGGCAACTCTGATTTGTATAGCAGTCTAACTGTATGTGAGAATTGACAAGGAAAACAAATTCCATAATAAAAAGGATAATATTGCACACAACCGGAGTTTCTAATTTTGAAAGATTTTATAATATCAGGTTTATATTTAGTTCTCAGACTAAAATTTTACATAAAACTTTGGTGCTTATCAAAACAATATTGTTGTTGTTGTTGATTAGCTACTAGGTTGTGCCCAACTCTTTTGGGACTCCACGGACTGTAGCCAGCCAGGATCCTCTGTCCATGTGATTTTCCAGGCAAGAATATTGCAGGGGGTTGCCATTTCCTCCTTCAGGGGGCCTTCCTGAGCCAGGGATAAACCTGCATCTCCTGCATTGGCAGGCAGATTCTTTACCACTGGGCCACCAGGGAAGCCCATTAAACAACAGTATTTAATATCAAAATATATATTAGTGTAAATAATTTCCTAAATTGTCCATTTTTAGGGTTATGATTATTAATTGAATGAATAGTTATAGGAAAATAATCATAATATTTTGTCACCCAAGAAGGCAATGGCAGCCCACTCCAGTACTCTTGCCTGGAAAATCCCATGGACGGAGGAGCGTGGAAGGCTGCAGTCCATGGGGTGACTGAGGGTCACACATGACTGAACAACTTCACTTTCACTTTTCACTTTCATGCATTGGAGAAGGAAATGGCAACCCATGCCAGTGTTCTTGCCTGGAGAATCCCAGGGACTGGGGAGCCTGGTTGGCTGCCGTCTATGGGGTCGCACAGCATTGGACACGACTGAAGTGACTTAGCAGCAATCTTATTATTTTATGATTTCTCTAGCTCAACCATTGGACCAGACTGAGAGTCTGTTGACATGGACTATTATTAGTTTTCTGATGCAGTTGTATGAATGAAAAGTCATGCTTTTTTAAGGAGCATTTGATGGTAGGCAACAGAATGAACAATTTGTAGCAGTATTATAAACAAGCATTAAAAAGTTCACAATGAAGAAAAAAACGATCTCCAGAAAGAAGACTGTATATAAAAATCCAGATAAAATTATCAGATCTAGTTTTGAATTTGGAAGTCATAAATCAAGAACAGAGGTGGACAGAATCAAGGCTCTGTTTCAAGGTCACCGCTCCTAGGAAACACATCGTCAAATCAGGGAAAAGATCCCTTTTTATGGCTTCACATCACGTCACATCGTTTTATACCCAAATCTATTTTGAATCTCCATTAATGTGGCTATCTTGTTCCTCTACCATGAACTGAAAAGAGAGCTTTGAAACAGTCAACATTTATTAGAAGGGTTTAAAAGTATGTTCTCAAATTTAAATTTCATCATCTTTCATGAACCACTTATTATCTCTTTTATTATTACCTCACCTAAATTCTCTGGAAGTTACTTGAGAAATTAAAAGGAAGTTATTGAGCATATCAATAATTTTTTAGAGCAAGCATTAAAATGCAGTGAAGTGCAGTAATAGATTTTTTATGGGTGATATTATTTAGCTTTCCTTTATTGCTTCTAGTTATTTTTTCATGTACAAGGAAAATGTTTAGAAAAGTACAATAGATGCCATTGTCCCCACAGTCCCAACCCCCAACCTCCAAAACAGATCTATCCCAAGGCCAGGGTAGGGAAGTAAGATGAAAAGGAAGCTAGCACCGAACTTTTAGTCACTTACTTGTACATTACATTTTATCAACCACCCTGAGAGATTTAATTTTATGTAGTTCAGAGGTTAGTGGTGAAATCCCTGGAGACAGAAAGACTGGTGTATGAAACTTGTTTCTGATAATTTTTCCCTGTGATCTTACACAAGTGATTCCAAGCTTTAGTTTATTTATCTATAAATTGAAGAAAATACTAACATTGACCTAACAGGGTTATGGTGAGCACAAAATAAGTTAATGCATGGAAAACTTTTAGAATTAGGTACACCAAAAGCATGTGCTACATACTTAGCTATTATTTTAATAGTCCCTGGTAACACAGACAGTAAATTATTTGCCTGCAATGCAGGAGACCCAGGTTCGATCCCTGAGCTGGGAAGATCCTCTGGAAATGGGAATGGTTACCCACTCCAGTATTCTTGCTTGGAGAACCCCACGGACAGAGAAGCCAAGGGACTATAGTCCGTGAGGTCATAGAGAGTTGGATACAACTGAGCAACTGAGAACATATGCATGATCAGCTCCAAAAAAAAACCTGTTAATCTTTAAATAATGAAGAGAGGAATATCTGAATGTTTCAGGGCAGTGGATTTATGTACATGAATTTGATCACAGTTTTGACCCAAGGATTTCATAATGCCATTGCATTCTCAGCAATTAACCATTCTCATATTCACACATTCATGCATTATTCAGGTCATTTATCTTCATTAAAAGAATATACACCCTCTAATGATCAATAATTGAATGGCTCACAAAAGTAAATTTTAACTTATTAAAAATCCTTAGGATTATGCAATAGATGTTTAATCTATTCCTGCAAAAGTTATATTCATGGATAAATAAAAAAGTACATATCAGGATTTGAGGTTTGCCTGTATTTCATGTTATTATGTAATGAATAGCACAATGGGGTTTTGGGGGCCCCAGATAAACAGTTTATTGAAATCTGTTGTAATTAAATCTAAGTCTCCATTGGACTCATTATCTGCTTCCAAGTTTGGAAAAAATAATAAAATAACAGTTTTCTCAAAATAGACATTCTAGTGCTTCTCCCAACCCTCTGCATATAATCTGTGCGTTGAGTTTTACATTCCAAGTGGAATGGAGTCATATATCATTACTTTTGTCTACTGCTTTCCTATTTTTCCTTTCTTTCACAAAAGCCACTCTAGTTTATAATACTTCTCTCAGTTCCTGCTGTAAGATGGGAAGTGTATGAATTGCTAGGGAAAAATACAATGATAATTTAGTGCTTATTGCAAGAATGACAACTGAGGAATGAAATACTTCTAAAATTGCATTCAAATAATCTCAGATGAAGACCATTTTCATGCTTAATAAGTAGGTTTATTCACTATATTTTGTTCTGTTTGCTTCATATATTTCCCATTGTGGCAGACTTGTAACAACTTTTGGCTCCCAAGTATGCTATTGTTTGATTTTAATAAGGCATAAGCTTGTAGTGAACTGAATAGGCAATTTAAAGTGCTGATCTGTCTTGCAAATCCCATAAACTTTTGTTTCTATGTCACAGGAACGAATGAGAATGAAATCCAGAGTCATGGTAAGTAGAGTAATATATTTCTAGATTTTTATATCCTGACACCACTACCTCCTCCCACTTTGCAGCAAGCTTTTTCTTTGGTGAGAAAGCCTCCAAAAAAAAAAAAAAAAAGAAGTCATGGGCTGATTTCTCTGGCTAATTCTTTGAAAATCTCATGTTTACCATAACAGAGTCAGCAATTCCCACTGGCTGCAAGTCAAAAAATTAACATCAGATTTCTCTGCATAGTAGACATTAATGCACCTTTTTGTTCAATGAGGTCCTTTAGCATATGGAATATAAAGTTCTGCTCTGTGATTATGTCTTCAGCTAGCTGAGTTATAGGTACTTCAAGTACTTTTTGGAGAGTAGATTTTAAATAACTCAGTTCATAGCACTTCAAATATTCTGCTGACTTCCTGAGGGCTTCTCACCCATAGATATTCAGCGTAGGCGTAATACAGCATCAATGAAGGACCACGTGCTTGCATGCTCAGCTGCTTCAGTTATGACCCCATGGACAGAGGACCCCATGGACTGTAGCCTGCTGGGCTCCTCTGTCCTTGGAATTCTCCAGGCAAGAATGCTGGAGTGGGTTGCCATTTCCTTTTCCAGGTTGTCTTCCCAACCCAGGAATTGAACCCTTGTCTCTTACGTCTCCTGCATTGGCAGGCGGGTTCTTTCCCACTAGTGCCACTTGGGATGCCCAAAGGGCCATACACATGCTCAAATATTGTGTTCCTTAAAGACATGCTTGGACATTTTAAAAAGGAAAATAACCTCGTTATAAGTTTTAAAATTTACAACATGTAAATTCCATATCTGTTAAGATATGAAATTAGTTAACCATGAAATCCTGAGCAGCTACAACAGGGAAATTATTTGTGTTATACTGAAATCATCATAATTATAAAAAAAATTCTTAGATGATATTTGATCTGGCAACCTTTTCTACTTGACTAAAGGCAGGTTGTGGTAAACCCATCACCACCAACACAGAGGGGGAAGAAATGTGAAAAGATTCAACAAGATGGAGAGAGAAAATGGCAATCCTACAACTAGAAGTGACTGTATCAGATAATTGTCAGTGTCCAGAGACATCACATTTATTCAAGAAATATGTTTACTTAGTATTTCTCATAATTGGAAACTCACAAAATTCAGGGATTTCTATTGTCAGTGACAACAAGATATTACCCAAAGATAGGGTATCATCTATCAAGTAACCCTTGTGTGAACAAGTATGAAAGCTGGATTAGGACATAAAGCAGCTCTTGGAAAGCTTCGCAGAGACAGCTGCCACCCTGCAGGTTTGCTTGTGCTGCAGAAGAGCTGCCCCTTGTTCTCTCCTCTGTGTTTCTTTCACCACAGGTCAGACCTGTGTTTAAGGGGTAATTTGCTGGAATGGCTCACTTACATCTGCTCTCTGACAGATGAAGGTATAGGCCAGACCAGAGTACATGCTGTTGGCAAGTTTCTATGTTCATCTGTTTTTCTTCACAAAAGCACTGGGCTGACAAATGAATCCATATCAACTTCCTTTCCTCTTAATCAAGACAGACTGATGGGCAAAGACCCATATGGTTTAAATAAGACTCTTATCTTCAGGTAGCCATTCCCCCATTACATGCTTGCTTTTTGCTTCATCCTCACTTTCATAGAGTTTCCCTGGTGGCTCAGATGGTAAAGCGTCTGCTTCCGCAATGTGGGAGACGCAGGTTCGATCCCTGGGTTGGGAAGCTCTCCTGGAAAAGGAAATGGCAACCCACTCCAGTATTCTTGCCTGGAGAATCCCACAGACGGAGGAGCCTGGTAGGCTACAGTCCATGGGGTCACAAAGAATTGGACAGGACTACGCGACTTCACTTTCATAGCTCACTTCTGGACAGTCACCTCTGAGTCTTTCTCATTCAATGAGTTTAGTTAAATATGTTTCAGTGTCTTAGGGTAAAAAATACATATTTATTTTTTATGTATGAAAACTAATGCAAAGAAATGTTTATTTTTTTCTCTCTGCATTAAATATGCGTTTTAGTTGATGAAATTTAGAGCAATTTTTGCAGGATAAATAACATGGCCTGGAAATTTTTTTTCCATGTTCTCACTCTTCATGACACATTTTTAATCCCAGCATAGTCAAAGACTAAATTCTTGTATGTTATAAGAGTAGCAGAGTCCATTATCCTCAAATTTGATAATTCAGGGAAATGTAATTAGAGAAAAGTATTAAATCTTATCAAGTAGAGGTACTTTCCTTTACTAGTCAGCAAATCAGCTTCTTGATGATCTTAGACAATTGTGCATTCGGAAAACACAGGAGAAAGACTATACCGTCTTTGGACTTATCAGTTACTGTTAATAAGTAACATAATAGTTATACTCCAGTCAATTGGTTTATTGATACTTGTTTCCCAGCTAAAACAACATTGTCTTTTTGCCAACAGTAAAGGTTAAAATAAAGCAAAATAAAACAAGCATGCAAACAAACAGACAAAGAGCAAAACTGAGGTTCTTTGTGAATCTTCAGATGTAGATGGTTCAAAGGAGCAGAGAGTTTGCTCAAGATCCTTGGGGCAAACCAGTGACTGCATGGCGCAGGCTGCTTCCACCTGAAAGCACTCTGATGCCAGAAGCCACTAATTACAATACGTTTATTTGCAAGTTTTTGTTCTTTATCCCCAAGGCTATTTTCTTTTCTCTCCTGGTAAAAAGTTCTAAATTATTAGGAGCCACTCTTCTCCTTCAACATTCAGAAAACGAAGATCATGGCATCTGGTCCCATCACTTCATGGGAAATAGACGGGGAAACGGTAGAAACACTGTCAGACTATTTTTCTGGGCTCCAAAATCACTGCAGATGGTGATGGCAGCCATGAAATTAAAAGACGCTTACTCCTTGGAAGAAAAGTTATGACTAACCTAGATAGTATATTCAAAAACAGAGACATTACTTTGCCGACTAAGGTCCGTCTAGTCAAGGCTATGGTTTTTCCTGTGGTCATGTATGGATGTGAGAGTTGGACTGTGAAGAAGGCTGAGCGCAGAAGAATTGATGCTTTTGAACTGTGGTGTTGGAGGAGACTCTTGAGAGTCCCTTGGACTGCAAGGAGATCCAACCAGTCCATTCTGAAGGAGATCAACCCTGGGATTTCTTTGGAAGGAATGATGCTAAAACTGAAGCTCCAGTACTTTGGCCACCTCATGTGAGGAGTTGACTCATTGGAAAAGACCCTGATGCTGGGAGGGGTTGGGGGAAGGAGGACAAGGGACGACAGAGAATGAGATGGCTGGATGGCATCACGGACTCGATGGACATGAGTCTGAGTGAAGTCCGGGAGTTGGTGATGGACAGGGAGGCCTGGCATGCTGCGATTCACGGGATCTCAAAAAGTCGGACACGACTGCGCGACTGAAATGAACTGAACTGAACTGAAAACCTACCAGAGAAGAGACTGATAAAAGAAAACTACAGTCTCTGTAGACAGCTAGGCTGTGTGTGTGTTTGTAGAAAGCGGTGGTTGTGGTGGGGGATAAGAACTTATACAGAAACTGCAACTTATAAGACAGGATGATATATTACTCACAGAAGAGATAATTCTACCAAGCAAGAACATGACATATATCACATGCTATCAGCAATTAGAGTTCCCTGATATCAGCTTGATCAGACCTATATGTTCCAGAAATAAAATGCCAATATAGATAAACATCCTTCTAGCTCCACATGGACCACATGTTCTAAAGATGAGACTATCCCAGGACTTTGCCTGTTTTATGCATCCTGACCAGTCCTTGCTAAGACAAACTGATGACTGACCTAACATTAGCCTATCGTGATCTAGGGCCTCCTTGGTGGTACTAGTGGTAAAGAACTCCCCTGCCCATGCAGGAGATGCAAGAGACATGGGTTAGCTCCCTGGGTCGGGAGGATCCCTTGGAGAAGGGCATGACAACCCACTCCAGTATTCTTGCCTGGAGAATCCCATGGACAGAGGAGCCTGGTGGGCTACAGTCCATGGGTTCACAAAGAGTCAGACTCAACTGAGACAACTCAGCATGCACGCATCACCTTCTAAGATTATCCTTCTTTAACTTCTCATATGAAATTCCCCACGATCAGTCTCGTGTTTATCATCCCTTGCTGCAAAGTAAGTAAATACACATTTTTAAATTTTTTGGCCGCCTGTATTTTAGGTGGCCAGTAGTTGTGGCTTCTATCAATTGTTAACAAAGGTAGTATTTAGTACCATTGTAGAATTGTTATGAAACACACAGTTAAACATTGACGTGCAATACCAAATTTTTAAATGGCTAGAAAATCATGTGCTAACTCATTTAAAATGTTGGCCTCTTTACTGCTTTTCCTTTTATGAGTTTGTTTTTGTCTTTGGCTGCACTGGATCTTCGCTGCCGCACGGGCTTTTCTTTCATTGGGGTGAGTGGAGGCTGCTCGCCAGCTGTGGCACGCGGACCTCTCACTGCAGCGGCTTCCCTCTTGCACAGCACAGGCTCTGGGATGCTCAGGCTTCAGTAGTTGTGGACGCGGGCTCAGTAGTTGCAGCTCTCAGGCTCGAGCACAGGCTTAGCAGTTGTGGTTCATGAGCTTAGCTGCTCCATGGCATGTGGGATCTTCCCAGACCAGGGATCAAACCCATGTTTCCTGCATTGGCTGGCGGATTCTCTACCACTGAGCCACCAGGAAGCCCTTCTTTATTGCTTTTATTTAAATCTTCAATCTGATGAGTGGAAAGAAAATTAGAGATAATTTTTAAGAATGACTAAAAGGAAAATATTTACAAGAAAATACTTTTCATTTGCATCTTTGTTGGGAAGGGGTTCAGTGACCGTAGCATTAATGAAAATTCATACTTATGAAATAAATCTCACTTCATTTTTCTAAACCGGTATGACTAGCTTTGGAACACTGAGTTTTTTTAAAAAGGCAAATCCTGATCAATTTATCCCATGCCTTACAATAGAGACAGAGGGAAAAATATGTAGTGTAGAGTTGACTCATTGGAAAAGACCCTGATGCTGGGAGGGATTGGGGGCAGGAGGAGAAAGGGACGACCGAGGATGAGATGGCTGGATGGCATCACAGACTCAATGGACGTGAGTCTGAGTGAACTCCGGGAGTTGGTGATGGACAGGGAGGCCTGGCGTACTGCGATTCATGGGGTCGCAAAGAGTCGGACAAGACTGCGCGACTGAACTGAACTGAACTGAATCAAGTGCTTTTTCTCCTAATATATTCTTTTAAACTTTCAGAAAACTCTAATTTCTCTGTCACTATCTGACTTAATAAGACCCAGATATTTCTTGTCTTTGTATCATGCTCAGGACGAATCAGAGATATTATGAGCTTCAGGCTAACCAAAGCAAAGCAATTACATGAATTATCTGATACTGAAAATGTGTGTCATTCAGGCTACTATGATTATACATAAAATGATAAAAGTTACTTTACATTTTAATATCTGATTTACCTTTTATCCTCATAGGGAAATATGCACGCATACGGTAAGGCAATTATGAGCTATAGTTAGAAACTGAATAATCACAATCCTGGTTTCTTACATTATTATGATTATTTCATTAAATATTTCTAACTCTAGACTATAAAGAGTTGATGGTCAAGCTCTATTTCAAAATGTTTGAAATATAAGTTCTGACTCATAAATGACACATTTTTGAAGTTTGGGAAGGCATAGGTGAAGAGTTATAACCATTAATGTGTTGCCCAGAAAGGACTAATTTTTCTTCTTCCTTTAGGCTACATTTGAAACAACACAAAATCCATTTAGTTACAAGAATAATCATATCATCCACTTCATTTCCCCAAAATAAGTACACTTGAGTTGAAGGGAAAATGAAAATGCCCCATTTGCAGTGAAACCCTTATTTCTATTTTGAGGTCATTAGTTCATTCAATTCCAGAAAATTAAATCAATTCAGGGGATAAACATTTCACACTATAATCTACAACAGTAAACTCAGTGCATTTTTGCCCCTATTTTAAACAGCTAAGCTTGTTAGGATAATTCTTACTGTGCATGTTTTCCCTTCATTTTGAGAATTTACCATATCTCATTCAGTTTCCCAAACTGCTTTTTTTTCTTGGAGTGAACCTAACGATAAGGGCCATTTAAAATAAAGATATCTTTGAACTCTATTATTTGAAGATTGGGTCGCAGCATCTGCACCTAATTTTACCTTAATAATGTTGCTGCAAAAGTCTGTATAAATCAAGAAGCTAATTGTGTATCCCTATGCATTTATGGTATTTATTATTTGTTGCTCAGCCATTTCAAACATGTCCAATTCTTTGTGACCCATGGACTGTGGCCCACCAGGCTCCTCTGTCCATAGAATTCTCCAGGCAAGAATACTGGCATGGGTAGCCATTCCCTTCTCCAAGGGATCTTCCTGACCTAGAGATTGAACCTGGGTCTTCTGAATTTCAGGCAGATTCTTTACCATCTGAGCCACCAGGGAAGCCCACTGTTTGAACTGCACAGTACAACACAGAATGAGAATTGGATAGTAAATAAATAATAAAGCAAATTCTCATTCTGTGTTGTACTCTGTAGGTCGAATAGTTGAGGCATGACTTTAAATTCTGTGATTTGTTGAAAATGATTAATCTTGGCATGTTATAATGTGCAACACACTCAGAAAATAGCTTTATAAGTTGGCATTCGCAACCTGGAATTGCACAATCCACACTGAGATTAAAAATTCCTTAAGCAATATTTTCTGATAATACATATAATAAATATTTAGAAAATACTGGAAAACTTCTTAGGGTAAAAAAGACCCCAAGTTAGCATGATTCTACCATCCAGAAATAACTCACATTAATATTTCATAAATAGCCTTTATAGGGATATTTTAAAATCTAAATTAGAATCATGAACTAAGGCACTCTGTAATGGTATATTACATTGAGTAACCTGCCTTATTTATATTAATTATACTTAACAGAAAATTGTTTTCCTAGATTCCTGAGTATTCATGCATATGTTGCAAAGCTAATTTAACCTATTATGATCAGAAAAGCACCCAGGAGAAAGTCTTAACTAGAAATGACCCATTGTCACATAGGGTTGACCAAAGTAGGTCTGAAATCCAGGTGGTTGAGCCAGTTCTTCTTTACCAATTGTCCTTGGGTCCTTTTTTAAGCAGAGAGAAAGTGGACCCATATCAACATGTAGAAACTTCCCCATCCTCTGGTCTCCTTCCCTTTGTATTTCTGCTTCTTTTTCTTAGGTAGCAACTCTGCTACTCATTGCTGTTCTCTTAATCCATATGTTGTTGCTATTCAGAGAGGAAGACAGGAGGAAAAACTATCTANGCCTGGCTTGGAGAATTTTGAGCATTACTTTACTAGCATGTGAGATGAGTGCAATTGTGCGGTAGTTTGAGCATTCTTATGGGTGCGCACTATTCCACGTTCTCCAATTCTCCACTAGTGATTTGTGCCAAAGACTTCTTGGTGACCAATCACCTAATTATATTTCCTCTTGAAGACTGGACATTTCTTGAAACTCTTCTCTCTCGGTTTTGGTGTCATTACTTTTCCTTGGTTCCCTTGCAACCTCTCAGAATTTTTTTGATCATCCTCTAGGGTTTCTCTTCTCTTTACCCTTTAATCTTTTGATGTTTCTTGGAATTCTACTCTTGGCTTTCCTTCTTTCTTGCTCTATATTCTCTTCTTAAGTGATTTCACCCACTTTCCTTTTAGTTACTGTAACATAAAGTCTGTGTGGGTTGGAATTTATCTCTACCACAGCTTTATTTTGCTGGAAGAGTAGCTGGCCTATCATGGGTGCTCCATAAATAGTTAATCAGTGAATGAATCTATTGCCAATCATAGGCAAAATGTAAATGTAACTCTAAGAAAACCTGGCTGGGAATTCCTTGCGAGTCTCATGGTTTGGACTCTGGTTTCACAGCTGAGGATGCAGGTTCAATCCTTGTTCGGGGACCTAATATCCCACAAACTGCATGTCACAGCCAAAAAAAAAAAAAGGCTTCCCTGGTGGTTCAGTGATAAGGAATCCTCCTACCAATGGAGGCGACATGGGTTCGATCCCTGGTCTGAGAAGATCCCACATGCCATGGAGCAGCTGAGCCTGTGGTCTAGCGCCCATGAGCCACAACTCCTGGAGCCTGCACATCGAGAGCCTCTGCTCAGTGTTAAACATAATGAACATTCACAAGAAATGTACGTTTGACTCTAGAAAAAAATATTTGTATGTGCAGATTGGTGGAGCTATTCTGGGAGGCAATTTGGCAACTTTTAGTTAAACTAGGAGTTTCTATGTATTGTGGTAAGTCTGGACGTCCTTCCCGGGGATGCTAAATAAAATGTGCGATGCACAAAGAGGATGCTCTGAAATAGTTGGAAGCAAACATGTAAACAGGAGCACACGTCAACCTCGAAAGTGCTGTGTTGTGGGATGAGGTATGAAACACAATGGTATTTGTTAGACAATGTCACTTATGAAACTGAAAAATATATGTACAGAGCTGGAGAAAATATTCTGTTTTGATTTGGGCGCCAGTTATGTAGGTGTGTACCTGTGTGTCACTTCAACAAGCTGTATAATTAAGGTTATTTCACTCTACTGTATGCAGTTATAGCTCAATTTAAAGAATGCACACAAAAGGAGATACATTATGTGAGAAGAAAAGGTTACACACATCAGACACATTAGAACACTGCTTTTGGTGGGGAGGATGGGGATAAAGGGAATGAATGAATGAATGAATTAAAAGATCAAATGAAAACAGGGCTTTTCATGAGCCAGTGATGACAGTGTGCTATGAACTGGGAAGTCTGAGGTCCTTCCATACATTTCATCTGTTTTTCTATCAGTCTGTCTGTCTATGGAATTATCATGGCATCAGTTGACATGGATGGTTCTCAGAACATTATCCACTTATCTACTCTCTTCCTGGACTCCAATTCTACATGTCCAGTGGCCTTCAAGTTACCCCTACCTGCATGCTTTAAGTTTTGTATCTTGAACACGTAAGAAAACCTTTTATCATCCTTCAGAGATGATCTTTTCCAACATGTTGAATTCCTAAAAGAACCTAGATACCTCTCCAAATGTTCCAGAGTGGAGCAGGGTTTTTTCCAAGCAGCGTCAGTGTCACCTGGGCACTTACTGAAAATGTGGAATCTCAGGCCCCACCTTTGACTTCCTGCATCACATCTTATTCATTTTAATAAGACTCCAGGTGATCTGTTTGTCCATTAAGGCTTAAGAAGCACTACTCAATTTCTTGTTTATTTTGTTGACCTTGCCCAGGCTATCAGTAGAAATAAGTAGCCACCCCTCCTGGGTATTACCTAAGTGGAGTTAAAAATATCCTCCATTCAGGCTTTGTCGCTAGCATCTGTTAGATGAAGAGTGAGGCATCCAGAGTTCTAGCTGCTTCTTCACTGTGTGACCTTGAAGGGGCCACTCCTCATTATGCATCTCAATAGCACTCCATATTAACAAAGCACTTCACCATCAATTTATTAGTGATTCTCTCTCAAACTCCCTTGCACCATCCTTCTAAGCAATACATGGTGGTGAATTTTCTTTGAAACCAGTAAGTGGTTGATAAATTGTAAACAAATGGGTTGAAAAGGTAACATAGCGGAAAAGTATTTCAATTTTCCTTCATTCATCGTCCCTGCCTCACTTAGGGAGAAACCAAGTGCTCACAGGCTCGATTGTGTATTGCAAATACCATTATAAACAGAGGGAAGGAGTGAGGAATTTCACATTATAGGATATAAACCATTAGTTCAATAACTGGATCCGTTCGATGAGGTGGTCTGTCTGTCCAATGACACTGGCTGAAGTCCAGCATCAACAAAAGTAAGTCGATGCCTTGTATTCTGTGTGTGTGGGGATATGGAGCTACTGCAGTCCTACAGATGTTAAGTATATCCTGTCTTAGCTGATGGGCTGCCTCCATTTGAGTTGGACATAAAATAAAGCGATGAATTTGTGGTCCAATTTTTTCTCCTGTATAGATTGATTCTATATATATTTAACCTAAAAAATACAATATATATATATATATATATACAAACAGATCATGTATATATATCTATTCGACTGTGTGGGGTCTTAGCTGTAGTGCACAGGCTTAGTTGCTCCAAGGCATATGGGATCTTAGTTCCCCCAGGAGGAATTGAACCTCTGTCTCCTGTATTGGCAGGTGGATTCTTAACTGGACCACCAGGGAAGTCCCTAAATTGCTTCTTGTAACAAGTTCCTCCTTGCCCAGAGTAAGGGCAAAGGGCAAGGATAAAATGCCCCCTCCACCTGCATGCATTTGTCTCCACTGAATCCCTGCCTTTCTCTGTCCTGCTTCTCCTCAGTTCTCTGCCATACATCTGTGGCTTAACATTTAGACTTGGTTCTAGAGCCTTCCTTTTTCAGAGACATAGGCTTCAGTTCCCTATTGCTTCTTCTCGGCAGTCTTGTGCCAGCCTCACCCACGCCCATCCACAAGCCAGACTCCCCTCCTCTCTCGGCCCTAGGAGAACAGCCCAGGTAGGGCAAGCCTGTCCTGACTCCAGCTCCCTGCCAGCAAGGGCGGGATGCTCCCAGCTTACAGCAGGTCAGCCCCATGCTTCTTAGGTTCAGCCAAGATAAGCATCAGAATATGCAGACCTATGATTTCGTGGCCAACCCATCCATTTCTGGGACGGTGATGCTCTCAAAATCAATGTTTGTTTACCTCCCAGAGTAAATCGCTTTCCGTGAAGACAACGTAAAGCAGCCGTAAGTGCTGGCTCATTGAGAAAGCTACACATTTACCATGTTAAAAAAAAAAAGAATGGGCTGAGATGCAAGCACAAAACCAAGCTGCAATGGTGAAATAAAACTGGGGTAAGTGTGGATGAAAACGAAAAGAAAGGGGGTCAGAAAGAGACTGTCTTCTGGTGGGCAGCATCAAAGAACCTGCTGACCCTGTGAGAATTTCACTAGCACCAAGCCAGCACTCAGTGGGGGAAAGCAATTATTTGAAGAAAAACCATTTGAGGGTAACATTGTCATTATCCTTTTAATGGTGCTGCTCCAACAATCCAGCAGAAAGTAGGCTTTAAAACATAAGAGATGCTCTTTCGCCAATACAATTAAGGCATTTGGGAGAGGCAGATGCTATTAGTTTAGCTTGTGGAGGCTTCTTCTAAAAAAGGACGTTTTGCAAGTGTTGTACAGTGCAGTAACCAAGTCCAATACAGCTGTGCGTGGTCAAGAGTGTAGTGTCTACAGGAAGAGAGACACACACAAACAGGCACACACGCACAGGAGTGCAAAACGGAGCTTCCTCTAAGAGTCAAACAAATCTGTTTTCCATCAGTAGAGAATAAGTGGAAAATTACTGTGCTTTCCAAATAACAAGAGAAAAGATAACTTTCGGGAAGTAACAAGAGTTTCTCTGCATGTCATAAATCAGTTCCCCCGAAAGTGGGTTACCTCATACTTTTCTTTCTCTGCACAGGGCAGCTACATTTGCCTGACATTAGATGATTCTGAAAGGCTTAAAGCTGAGCTAATTAAAGGAAGTTGAAGAGGGAGTTAGAGAAGAAGGAGTAGAAAATTGAAAAGGTGAAAAGGTTTGGCCCATATCCATTTATCACTTGAAATCCGAAATGCTCCCATGGAACACTCTTGCTGGAAGGATGAAGTTCTGAAGGCAAGTGTTCTTTCGATAGCTCTCCTCTCTGTCTGCTACGGACAGGCCAGGAAAATCAAAAGTTGTCTCCCCCTAGCAATGTGAAATATTCCCATGGGCAGATATGAGCAAAGCTAAGAGGTGATAGGAATTGAAAAATCACATTGCCTGGAAATCTTATACCAACAAATCAATTCTAACTTGGGGGCACTGGTGGAAATTGGCTTTGTTGTACCCAGCTCGAGATCACCACGTGAAAGAAATCCATGTGATCAGGGCTGTCCCTTTGAGATGGTTCCTAGACTGGAATTTTCACACAACTGTGCTAGAAAACAAAACCTTTCTCCTTACTGCAAAACACCATGGGAAGGGCCTGGGTGGTTCTCTACTGAGTGCATGACCTTCCGTGACTCACTGTCTTCTGGTCTCAGAGCCTTCAACCATAGATCAGGGGCTGGAGTAAATAATCCCGGCATGTTCAAGCTTTCACGATTCACTAGACTATAGTGCTTGGTCTGCTTGTTCACGAAGCCTCTGACTGACCAAGACGGTAATGCGTCTGCACAAAAAGAGTTGTCAACACAAGGTCGCATATTTTAAGCGTCAACTAAATACTTTTGTTGTTATTGTTTAGTCGCTCAGTCGTGTCCAACTCTTCTGCAACTCCAGGGACTGTAGCCCGCCAGGCTCCTCTGTCCATGGGACTTTTCCAGGCAAGAATACTAGAGTGAGTTGCCATTTCTTTCTCTAGGGGATCTTCCTGACCCAGGATGGAACCCAGGTCTCCTGCATTGGCAGGCGAATTCTTTACCACTGAGCCACCAGGGAAGCGTCCAGCTAAATACTACTGGCATTCATAGTTATGTGTGGCCCAGGCTGCGCTGGGTTTAAGGTCGACCTTCCCGTGACCCGCAGCCTGTCCTGTAAATGTGTGTGCCTTACCGCTTTCCTTCCTCTCGTGGCCGAATACCCAGAACAGTGAGTCTTCATGTACTTTGATTCCATTCTCCACCCGTTTGGCTTCCATTCCCCATTTCATGAAAACTCTTTTCTACAAGATCACTATGAACTACTCAACCAATAGACTCTCAATGCCCTCATCTTTCTCGACTTTTCAGATTCTATGCCATTGACAAGTTCATCTCCTTGAAACTGTCTCCTTCCCTTATTTTCAAGACCTCTTTCTCCCTGGTTCTCCTCGTTCCTCCCCAGCTTCTTCTCTGTTCCTTTTATGAGCATCCCTCCCCTGCCTGCCCTTTCAATCCACATGTTACTTTAAGGTCTCTTCTTGGCCCTGGCTGCATAGTCTCCTTGTCACACCACACAGACACTACTGCCTCTCCAATCTGTCGCTCTAACAGAGACCTCTATCCTGTCCACCAGCAAATTTATCTGGGTGTCTCATAAGCATTTTGGCAAAGGAAATGGCAACCCACTCCAGTATTCTTGCCTGGAAAATCCCACGGACAGAGGAGCCTGGCAGGCTACAGTTCATGGGGTGGCAAAGAGTCGGGAAAAACTGAGTGACTGAGCACACACATGTATTTAAAAACTACCGCCTGGGATTTCCCTGGCAGTCCAGTGGTGAGGGCGCCTGGGTTCCATCCTTGGTCGGGGAACTAAAAAGGTTCCACAAGTCAAAAGACATGGCAACAAAACAAAACAAAACAAATTACATCCAAAATTCAACCTACAAATTTCCCCCCTTCAGGTATATTTCAGACACCTAAAGCCAGTTCCTAACTGTGGCTCAAGGTAGAAATTGGGGAGGAAATTCCTCCCATTTCTGTACCTCCCCTACCCCTGCCACGTCTAACCAGCTGTCAAGAGCCACCAGTTCTGTTGTCTCCTCTCTGCTCCTTCCATCCCTGCCCTGGTTCAAGCCCTTCCCTCATCCTCTCTCTCTGGAAATTTGGCGATGGCTCCCCTGACTGTCCCCAGCCTCTGAGGGTTTTTCTTGGTGTTTTTCTCACCCCCAAATCTGATCATGTTCAACATTTTTTGTGGTGTTGAACTCCAGCTGATGCTCTACATGCTGATGTGTTTAGGAATAAGTCTGAAACTTGCATTGAAATCCACACACAAAAATAAGATGAATTGATAGATGGATAGACATGTGATCAACTAGAGTACTTGTCTTTTTTTTTTTTTTTTTTGGCCTGCATTGTTAATAATCATTAAGCAAATGCATGTCATCTTATATGGTATTTAAGGTCTTTATGGTCTTATATTGGACCATTGTAATGCTTATCTCTATCTCTCATTGTTCCTGCTACAAGTACAGGTCAAAGAACTTCTCTGCCAATATTTTGGCAGGAACAAAGGGAGGATATCATTTCTATTTGGCCTTTTGTCTAAGCTCCAAATAATGACATAGAATACTAGCAAATGAATTGGGATATAGCTACATATCAATAGCTTTATTTATACATATTTTAAAAAAATCATTAATTGATATATGCTTTTTGAGGCACTGAGTTCATCTATAGATGAGAAAGAGTAAGTATCCCCTCTCTCTTGTTTTTATATATGAGGTTAAAACAGGACTAACCTTGAAACAATTTTCATTTGGGCAGAGAGTAAAATGACAGATTATTTTGTCAGTAGTGAGCTGTTAACATTGAGTTCAGTAGATATTTAAAAGGAATTCACTAGAGTCTCTCTATGAAACACTACCTGAGTTTCATAGAATCAATCCAGAGACCATTTCATAAAAAGCCCTTTTTGCAACCTCAATAAGTAAACACCTTTGGATGATGTGAAAGATACCCTCTTACAGAAAATCCTGCCCTTTCTGGAACAGTAATATAGTGAAATTGAGTAAATTTAAGTATTTCTCTTGCAAATAACACAATTCTAGGGATATTTATAATGTCCAAAAATAAGAAAAGATTTATTCCACATTGTATGCTTTGGTTGTAATCTGGAACTCTTGTCACAAGGAATCAGAACCAAGCATATCCTAGTTCCAAACATAATTTGGCATTATTTTATTATATGCGGTTCCAATTTCTTGGACTGAAATAAGCCCATCTTGTTTCCCATAAATCCATTCAGAGTCATCTTTCCAAAGGAGTTTGGCATTAGGGAGAAGGTTGTGGAACACAACCTCGTGTGGAACACATGAGGCTGGGGGTGTGTAAAGCAGGGATCAGTCATTAGTGCTGACTTCATGACAGTGGATATGGAGGAGCTGCAAGTCAATTGCAACTCGATTGCAGGTTTTTTTTTTTTTAACTTTGTGAAAACTACTTGTTCAGGTGTCTAAAAGGTATAAATCTGAAAGCAAGACCTAAAATAACTACCCCCCCCATTTTTTGATGTCAGCATAAAATATGAATGGTAGGAACATTTGGGGAAACTCCTATTAAGCAGAGTCTTATGAGGAATAGACAAAGATGTACTTTTACCAAATGTCAAAATTACATGGTCAGATTTGATATGCAATGCCACAAAATGAATCTATTGCATAGATTTCCATGATAGCAGTTCTCTGTGGGAAGGAGTATATATTTGGTTAGGGAAATAGTTTGCAATCCAAGTATTATTGCTTTGGGGGTAAGGAAGATGTCCTTTAGAATAATATGGCAACAAAGCATGCTGATAAATTTTTAGATACTTACCTCACTGTTAATAGAAAGTTATGTGTGTTAGAGTATCAACCGTAGTTAGCATCCTGTTAGAAACTTCAGCTTTAGATTCATGGAACTGGAAGGAAATGTAAGAATTGAGTAGGACCAAAGCAAAACCATAGATTCATGGATCTATAAAATTAGCATTACCCATAGTGTCTGAGTTTTAGTTACCAGAGATGAAGCAGTAACAATGAAAACTACTTTCCACTCTGGTTAAAACCTCTGATCTTTTAGTCTTAGGCATCCTTTACGAGACTATCAAAGCTAGGGTAACCAAGATCCCACCACCAACCTCTGGTTAGCACTTCTGTTTGCTTTCCATAACTTTGTGCCAAGCAGCCACCTGAACAGAGCTGGGTATAAACCCTAGCTCTCCCACTTACTGCCTGGATCCTTTTAGACAAGCTACTTGATCTTTCCAAACCTCAGTTTTTTCATCTGTAGAAAGGGGATACTCGCTCTTACCTTTTACATTTTTTATAATATTTCTTATTTATTTACTTGGCTGCTCTGGATCTTAGTTGTGGCATGTGGCCTCTTAGTTGTGGCAGGTGGGATCTAGTTGCCTGATCAGGGATTGAACCCAGGCCCCCTGCATTGGAAGCTCAGAGTCTTAGCCACTAAACCACAAGGAAGTCCTACTTTTTACATGCTATTTTTGAAAAGTTTCATGACACATTGTTCAGCAGGTTCTCAATGAATAGGAGCTGTTGTTATGATGATAGTTATTTGCTTTTCCTCTTTGGGTGATGGTGGCCATTTTTTGCAAATGGCCTGGGGGTGAGTATGAATTTGGGAGACTGAGTTTTGTCATGAAGACCAGATGTTTTGACATCCCATCTTTCACTGCTCCTAGAGCCCCTATGGGGCTGCCCCATTTCTTTCTGCTTTCCCTACCAGCAACCCTTGTGACGTTGCATGTCCAGAACCAGGAGAAAAAGTTGTAGCTACAACTACGCAGGGGTGAGGAGCTTTTATAGAAGCTTCATTTGGAGAGGACACTAAGGCTTCTATTCAAAACAGTAAAATACTCCTCTGTGGGGCGGTAAACAGCAGCCACCTCCAATCCCCTGAATGACCCCTTTCCTACTGCCTCCACGCCCACTGGTTACTCTCATATGTCACCTTGGCTAGGCTGTCATTAGTTTCAGTTACTCAATCAAACACTCATCTGGGTGTTGCTGTGGGGCGTTCTGTGGGCTCACATCTACTTTCAGTTGACTTAGGAAAAGGAGATTTCCCTTGATAATGTGAGCAGGCTCATCTAATCAGCTGACAGCCTTAAGAGTGAAAACAGGCTTTCTGGAGAAGAAATTCTGCCTCAGGGCTGCAGCCTCAAGGCCTGGCCTGCTGGCCCTTCCTACAGATTTCAGACAAGTCAGCTGCTTCTCTCTGTCTCCATCTCATCGTCTCTCTCTTCCTTTCTGTCTCTCTGTGTCTTTGTCTATCTGTCTGTCTGTCTCCATATGTACACAGGCATACCTTGGAGATATTGTGTGTTTTGTTCCAGACCACTGCACCAGAGCAAGTATTGCAATAAAGCAAGTTACACAGATTTTTTGGTTTCCCCGTGCATATAAAAGTTACATTCACATTGCACTGTAGTCTGTTAAGTGTCAATAGCATTATATCTAAAAATGTACCTTAATTAAAAAATACTTTATTGCCAACTGTCATCTGACTATGTAAGGCTGCCTTCAGTTTGTTAAAAAAAAAAATACGCTATCTGCGAAGCGCTGTAAAGCGTAATAAAATGTGGTATGCCTGTATATGCTTGTATATGCCTGTATATACGGATATCTATGTATATCCTGTTCTGTTTTTCTGGAGAACCTTGTGTAACACACCTCCTGCTATGCCTTCCTAAAAATCCTCTCCCCTCCATCCAGCAGTGAAAGAGTTAAAGCCTGCCCAACAGCAAAGCAGCCGGGGACCTTTTCTGTTCTGATTGGTCAGTGTGCGGCTGCACTGGCTGTTACACATTTTGAAAGTGCTCCTGGCTAGACTCAGAGCACCTTGCCCAGCGAGGCTCACGGAGCTCACAGCCTCTAGAAAGGTCCTCTTCTCTTTCCCCTAAGTTTTCTTGGTGTCTGTCTATCATCCCAGCTCTGGTGTTCTTTTCCTTTCTGTGTCAAGGGGGTTTCAATTTCTTGCAAAAGAAATTGCACTGCTGATAAACATTAGTTCTGGAAAGGTTTTCTTTCAAACCCGAGGGAAGGAACGAGATAATTTCCCCTGGTTCAGGAAGTCAGAGTAGAATAAGAGCTTCTTGAAATATGAGCTTGATAAAAATAATATTGTCAGTATGAAATAAAAATGAGGACTTGGAGACAGTTTCATTCAAACTCACTTGATCATATATAATAAAGCCAAGAGAAATTGGGTATTGAGTGGGGGAGGGATTTTTAACATGCTGAATTGAATCAAGCTGAGCTCTTAGCTTGTAAATTTAGCTTTCCCTGGCAGAATGTTGGAAGGGTCACTTGGGCAAGCCCTGTTTTGTTGATCTCAGGGGTCTGGGTAGACAAAGGAAACTGTTGAGTTCCCCACTTGGAAATACTTCTCTGAGTTCAGCTTAACTTTGCTCACTCCCATCCCCCCAAACAAAACATTTCTTATCTGTTTTAGTAGAGCTGGTCCCTGCAACATAGGACATTTATACAGATAAAGTCTGTAGTAGCCAGAGTGGCCTACTTAACTAGTTTAGAGAATAAAACAAGGTCACATTTCTTGTAATGATCTGTCCACAGTCACTGTGAAAGCTCTATTACATTCAGAAGCAAGAAGTTCAGTGACTCTTGCAGGGTTTCTCTTATAGACTAGGTATCCCCAGTGACTGCCAGCTCGTTCCACAAATTCTCCCGGTGGGATCTTGTCACTTAAACTTGACGCATGAGTCAACCCTTGTTGGTTCTTCTGCTCTGCTCTGTTCGTCTCTCTCTCTCTATCATAAAGCTTTTCATACCTGAGGAGGGGTCTTGGGGCCCTTTCAGTGGACCTTCTGCCCTGGGGAGCAGAGATGGTCCTCCCCCTGGCAAGGACCCCACCACCTTGACCAAACTTTAGTCAGGCTTGTTTGAACATTTTTCTGGACTAAGCCGTGTCCTTGGCCTGCTGAGCCCAGTTTAGTGAGACTCCCCCTACCCTTGATATCTAATCAAGTTCCTCTTAGTGATTTCCTAACCACTGACTCCCTCACTCTGCTCACTGGCTATAAATCCCCAGCTGTCTTTGCTATCTTCAGAGTTGAGCTGACTTCTACCCTGAATCTCTTTCGTCTACTGCAATAGCTCAAATAAAATCTGCCTTGCCATTTTCAATGGATGTTGGGTGAAGTTTCTCTTTATACCTTCCCCAAGTCCCAAACCTCTCATTTTCTCTTTATGGCCCAACGTGGTTGATAACAAATGAATGACAACACTCATTTGCTTAAGAAGAAAGTGCTGCTTTCACCCGCGAGAAGAGTCTGGCCTTCGAGGTCAAGAAACCACCTTAGTGATGACATTTGGATCCCCAGCAACTCAGTCAAGTTGTTCTTCAGAAGCCCATGGGAGGGGCTATGTGATCCACCTCACTGTCCCCCGCAGTGTCTAGTCCAGCGCCTGGCACACACCATCTTCACTCCCCTCCCCCGTCCTTTATACCGCACGGCCCAGTTCAGGCTCTCATCAGCCTTTGTCTGTCCTATTACAATGGCACCCAGGCTTGTTGCCGTCGGTCTACCCTCTGCGGAGTCATCTCTCTGAGCTGAAGGACTCAAGACTCCCTTCCTGATGCTCCATAATGACTCCCCATTTCTTTGTCTTTGGCTGTGCCGAGTCTTTGTTGCTTTAGGGGCTTTCTCTAGTTGTGGTGAGCAGGGGTTTCTCTTCCTTGTGTTGTGTGGGCTTCTCATTGCGGTGGCTTCTCATTGCAGAGCACAGGCCCCAGGGAGCTTGGGTTTCAGTAATTGCAGCATGCAGGCTCAGTAGCTGTGTTACAGGAGCTTTGTTGCTCCAAGGCATGTGGGATCTTCCCTGATTAGGAATCAAACCCGTGTTTCCTGCATTGGCAGGCGGATCCTTAACCACTGAAACACCAGGGAAGTCCAGACCCCCCACTGCTTACGAGTTAAGCCTCTTAAGTGACCTGAATGGCTCCTCTCCTTCTAGCTTTACACTCAGAATAACAGTCCTGAACTGCTCATCTCCCCCTCTATCCTCATAGTGCCTTGAATACCTACTATGAGCCTACCCTTTATTAAAAAGCAAGAAAGTTTGCAAAAGAACAAGAGACCTGCGTTCTTTATTCGGAGGTTCAAACTGTGTGTATTTTTGTGTGGATGGAATGGCAGTTGAATAAAGAGGAAGATGGCCTTTTGGCCACTGGGTTTAGGCTTGAAATCCCCAAAGCAGCCCAAGGCGGGTCTTCCTAGAAGTAAGATTGGCCAGTATGCAGCTTGGAATTT
Organism: Aepyceros melampus; assembly: GCA_006408695.1. Lineage (NCBI taxonomy): Eukaryota > Metazoa > Chordata > Mammalia > Artiodactyla > Bovidae > Aepyceros > Aepyceros melampus. The sequence continues at coordinate 61,761 of SJXQ01002816.1, read as the reverse complement.
AGCCCCTTGCATTTATAGTTTATTACTCTGAATTCTGATGTCACTTCAGAAGAGCTCATTTCGATTGTGGATATTACCTGAACACGCTGCAAACTATCTTCTTTAGAGAGGAAAAAGATGAGCTAGTCAGTATTTTTCTTCTAACTATTTCAGATTTCTTCCTAAGGAGGATTTGATGAGAAATCAACTGGTGAACAGTTAGTTACAATTTTAGACGTTTTGGTGCTAGGGCCAAAGCATTTGGGGCTAGATGAGGCTGTGAACGTTTACATGATTTCTGATTCCTGACAGTCTTATGAGTCTCTATTTCCTGATGTTGGGAAGCTTTGATCCTATAAGAAGAGATAGGCATTTTGTCGTTTTATTTCAATTTCTTCTCTTTACTCACTCCTCAGCCCAGTGCTTACAGACTCAGGCTCCCAGTTCTGCTAGAATATTTCTGGAGGTCTTGCCCATTACCATGATCCTCTTTCCTTCTGAGCTTGCAGTTTTAGGATATGTGCATTTCATTTCCTCCTGAGTCCTCCTTCTTCTGTGGTTCATTCCCATCTCTGGTTGTTGTTCAGGCACTAAGTCATGTCTGACTCTGTGACTGTATGGACTGCAGCCTGCCAGGCTTCCCTGTCCTTCACTATCTCAGTTAGTTACCATAGCTAGAAACTCCCTCTGTCTTTTCGTTCCTTTACCTATGGACAATTTTATCATGCTTTCATTATGCTGTGTGGTGGAGATAAAGATAAATGAGACGACGTTCTCATTCCTGAATCAAACAATGGCAGAAAAAAAAATCCAGAAAATGAGATACTAGAAATTTGAACAAAAGACACAAAGGAAAAGAAGCATTTCCCTCCAGCTGGGCTTTAGGGAGCCCTCTCAGAGGAGGCACCTTTTAGCCTATTTTATGATTTAGGATCATCCTAATGGAGCCATCAGGAGGCCAGTCCACCCTCACCCTCGTGCTAAGCCAGAGTCTGGCAGCATGCGTGGGGTTGGGGTTTTCTTTCTTGCACATGATCTCAGGGCAGAGCAGGGGATTCAGGTTCAAGTTTCAAGCATGTCAAGCCTCTGGGCCTCCGGGCCTCCGGGCTTCTCCTTCCCCCAGGACCTCTCCTGGACTGACCCTGGCCCTTGCTCTTTGGATGGGACCCTTCTCTTCCCCGTGACTCTTGGCAGCCATGTCCCTTTGTGCTGCTTGGCATGGAGACCCCATGCCTGTCTCTTTGGCCTGAAGAGATTGGTCAGGAAAAGTTTCCAAGGAGCCTTTCCATTCTGCCCTGACCATGACCTATAAAATGCAACCAATGCCTCGTTAATTTTAAATGAAGCTCCCCATGTAACCACTCATCTCTGACGGCCACAATTAACCTCTCCTCCACACTCCTCTCCTTTTATTTTGGCTGGCTGGTTCCTTGCCCATTTGCCTTTTCTTAACTTGAACCTTGGAAGGTTGCAGACCATTCAGTAAAACTCCAGGAGGTACTCTCAAGTTTATGGCCCATTTTCTTTCTGCAGCCCTTCAGACCGCCCTTCCCACCATCTTCATTCTGCTCCTATTCCTTCCAGACCATCTAAGACGTCTTTAAACATGCCAGGTCATCAGACTTCCCCAGGTGGTCACTTTGACCTTGCAATTTCCTCCCATACCTTCCTCCTCTGACTCTCAGCCTGGTGTCTTCCGCTCTGTGATGTGTGTGGGTTGTGGGTGATGGAGTGGGATTCATTAATGATGCATTCCCACAGCAGGAAGGAGGAAATTCAAAAGTTGGTCTTTTCTTCACAGCTAACAAATAGCAGTGATGTTTGCTGCTGGGACCCCTGGGTTGCTTTGTTCTGTACTACCCCCAGGTCCAGCTTCCCAGGACTATGTTTATTGAGGCAGAGAGGGCTAACATGCCACAAAAAGTGGGACATTTCCCTGTGGCCTAGAGAACTGAAGGCTGGGGTTTTTCAAATCAACTTTGTCTACAGTGCATTCATTTGTACCTTGTTTTTGCAAAGGTCCAAGACTGTCTCCTGTTTGTCCATCAACCCAGGACTATCGCCCCTCAAGAGAAGGCCTCATTGCTCTGATATTATTTTCTTCACCTCTCACACCCTTCTCAGCTTAGCCTGCATGCCAGGCTTGGGGAGAGAGGAAATGCTGCTGACAACTTGCAGATGTGGTGTGTACTTTGGATAATGGGAGGACCAGCCCAGGACCTGATGAGATTGTGGTGGTCATAGTATGTATGTGTGTGTGTGTGTGTTTGTGTGTGTGTTACTTATATCCTCAGGTGGGAAGAGACAGCAATTAGGGTAAATGCAATAAGGTGTCTTGAGAAAAGCAATCATCTGAGTGCGGAAACCCCAGCTTCTTGCTGTGGAACCTGAGCTGCATCCTGGTTCCCTGGGAGGCTAAGTGATGCTGCAATGATGATGAAATCTGGTCCTTAACTCCCTGCCTGCTGGAAAGGACTCATGGAAGACAGACTCTCCACCCCTTAGGCACTGGATTCTGCCTGGGAATGGTGGTGGTGGAGGGGTGGTCACAGCATTCTGGGGTGTGCAAAGTGGATGGGGACTCCCTGAACTTCTCTTTTTCTGACTTTCCAAACAATTTTTTGGATTGCTTTCCAAATTGTTTTGGTGGACTGGATGATCAGGGTTGCTGGATTTAGCAAATAAAAATGTAGGATGCCTAGGAATATTTGAATTTCAGATAAAGAGCAAATACATTTTTTGCATAAATACATTAGGGATATTGGCTTCCTCGGGGGCTCAGCAGTAAAGAATCTGCCTGCCAGTGCAGGAGACACAGGTTTGATCCCTGGGTTGGGAAGATTCCCTGGAGAAGGAAATGGCAACCCACTCCATTATTCTTGCCTGGGAAATCCCACAGACAGAGGAGCCTGGCAGGCTACAGTCCTTGGGTTGCAAAAGTGTCAGGTACAACTTAGTGACTAAACAACAACAACAAATATTTGACATATACTAAAAAACTATTCCTTGTTTACTTGTAATTCAAGGGTATCCAGGCATCCTGTACTTTGGTGACCCCCTGCATAGTCAGGACCCACGCTGGTGTGCCAGTGGGCTGTCAGCTATCACCCCCTCTCATTATATCAGCTAGCCTTCTTGACTGGGGACAATCTACTTGTTTTTCTTCGGTATTTTATTTTCTTCTCATTCTTAGCTTCAGCACAGTCAGTATAGCCAATGGATCCTCAGCCCTATTGACCTCACATGTCAGGGTTTGGGGGGATCAACTCAGGCCATGGAGTACAGAAGTGACCCCCATGCATTGAGTCCCAACTCAATGGTGGCCTTGTGCCAGGCACTTTGGATAAAGGGCCTCCTGTCAGGTCCATAGCAAGTCCTGGATATAGTGATTCCACCCTATTTCTCCTATCTTTGGGGGCACACTGTGAGTCATGTGGGATCTTAATTCCCTGACCAGGGATTGAACCCGCATCCCCTGCATTGGGCCACCTGGGACATCCTCCAACCCCATTTAACAGATCAGATACAAAGTTTAAGTTACTTGCTTAAAGACAGACTGCATTTGAACCCTATGTTTCATTTTTTTTTTTCTGGATTCCATACCTCTTCACCTCGTGGTTATACACATACATGTCTGCTAAAGAAACTATGCAAAGAAAACTGTTATCTACACTTGTGCATGCATGCTAAGCAGCTTCAGTCATGTCCGACCCTTTGTGACCTTACGGACTATGGCCCACCAGGCTCCTCTTGCATGGGATTTCCCAGGCAAGAATACTGGAGTGGGTTGCCATTTCCTTTTCCAGGGGATCTTCCCGACCCAAGGATCGAACCCATGTCTCTATGTCTCCTGCATTGACAGGCAGATTTTTTTTTTTTTTTTTAAATCACTCGTGCCACCTGGGAAGCCCATTTACACTCATTTCTCTCTTAATATCCAGCCATGTCCCAGACATGGCTAACTCCCAAAAGATTAATCCTGTTTGGAGACCATGTCTGTGTTAGGAGGAAAAAGAGTCCTGTGTCCCTGCATTGGGGGTATCTGCTTTGGTTGGAAGAACTCAGGCAAACCTGTTAGAAGCTCTTCAGGTTTGGGGAGAAGGCTCGGTGGGTTCCTACTCCATTGCCCTCTGAGAATCTCTCCTGGGGTGGAGACTGGGGAGGAAACGTAGAGTTCCTTTCTAGGCAGCTCCTCTGAAAGTCTGCTCACCAGGCAGACTTCTCTCTCTTCCTTTTCTATCTTTCTATCCTTTTATTTCCCAGACCCTTCCTCAATCTCTTTGAACTATCCTCTCTCCAGGTAACGTCAGGAAAGGGTCCTCTTAGACGCCGGCTTATCTTACAGTGTTGTTTTAGCTGTAATTCTCGACAGCTCCCTCAGATAGAAGAATGTAATACTATTTTACATCATCTGTCTCCAGCAAGGTTAGGTCATGTCGTTTTGTGACTCAAAATTGTATTAGCGTTTTCCTCTTTTATGCCAGGGGTATCTTCCTGTAAGCTGTAAATGCCGGGCTCAAGATCCCAATGGATATGAAACTACTTAAGAGAAAAAAAGAAAGTGTTCAGTCTTTGTCCTTATCATGGTGAAAGTTTGTTTTCCTAATGGGGAATTTTCCAAGAGCTCTCAGTGCTGTGACTTTATGGAATCAATGTGGTGGAAAAGGGCACACTTCTGGTGCCGAATATCCTTTTTACTCTCTTCTGTTCCTCTGAGCTTTGCTTCTGAATACACAAAACCGGTATTTGTGGCTGCCAGGAGGCCTTCTAGTGTGAGAGAGAATGCATTGTAAATCACTCTTTCACAGCCAGTTAACAGGCAGTGTCTTTCTCACCAATAATTATGGTTTTGCTTTGAGTTGAGAAGGTTGTTTTTGGGGCAATAAATTGTGATGTCAGTTATCCTTCACTCTCTTTGCATGTGAGTCCTCGGTCGGAAATTGGTGTTCTTAACAGTTGAACCTCTGGGGTCTCAAGGCTTTGCAGCTGAAAATCTTGGAGTCCTCTGCTTTGGAAAGAAGAGGGAAAGAGAGAGAAAGAGAGGGAGAGAGAGAGAGAGAGAGAGGGAGAAAGCCTTTTTGTCTTTGATAGATTTGAAAGCAGGGCAAGGGGACTTGGTTCCTTTTATTAAAACTATCTCATGTTAGAGAATTTTAACAAGGCTTTAAATTAATATGAAAAGTGTTTTGTTTTTTTTTTTTTAATTTAAAAACTGAGTGTGTCAAGGTCATGACCACCTGATAACTTTCAGTGATGTGTTCTGCTGTGTCAGGGCTTTTGTAGAGACAAATTTCTTCTAAGAAGCACCCACACAAATTCATTTGGATCATCACTGGATCACAGTGTAAATGTTGATGAGCCAGAAAATTCCCAGTCAAGTAAGAGATCAAACCTCTCCAACTTATGGAAATTGTTAGTGGAAACCTTCCTTTCCAACCTCACATTTTAATTTACCGAGTGGCAGGTGATGATAAAATTATTTGAATACGTAAAAACATACGGTTTTGTAAGTCTCCTCTAGGACTGTTTTACGACGTTGTCCTTCTGATCTCTGTAAGTCATCAGCTGTGAGGAAATGTTTTGTTGCCTCCTCAAGAGAGAAGAACCATTCACCTATAGAGTTTAGGCAATCCTGGGGAATAGGTCATGCCTGCTGTGGCTGGGGCCAAGAGCTTGTCCATGGCTACGAGTCTTTTTCACATAAAGGGCACCGTGCTCCTTCAACAACCTGCTGAACAGATATGGCATCTGGCTATTTCTATTTTATGTGTGGATAGGGGAGGTTAGAGTTGGGACAGTTTGACCCATGAAATTTCTGACTTACAAAGCTCAGGTTTTTTTTTTTTTTTTTTTTTTTAATTTTTTGGCCATACTGCTCAGCATGTGGGATCTTAGTTCCCTGACCAGGAATCAAACCTGCACTCTCTTCATTTAAAGGGCAGAGCCTTAACAACTGTACCACCAGGGAAGTCCCAGCTCAGAGGTTTTATCAGGCATAGGTCAACATACTCAGCAGACCCTGAAGCTGAAGCTCCAATACTTTGGCTACCTGATGCAAAGAACTGACTCACTGGAAAAGATCCTGATGCTGGGAAAGACTGAAGGCAGGAGGAGAAGGCAGGAGGATGAGACGGTTTGATGGCATCACTGACTTGGTGGACATGAGTTTGAGCAAGGTTTGGGAGTTGTGATGGACAGGGAAGACTGACATGCTGCAGTCCACGGGGTTGCAAAGAGTCAGACACAACTGAGCGGCTGAACTGAACTGAGGCCAGCGTGGTGAAGAGGATGAGCTCTTGAAGTCAAACTCTGCATTGAATTCTGACTCCAGGTGTACAAGCTGTATCATCTTGGGCAGGTTATTCTACCTTTGGTTTCCTCGTTTGTGAAATAGGCATAATCATGCTAACAGTAATAAGTCTCTCTCTGCTTTCCAGATATTTCTGGAAGCTTTCTGTTTCTTACCATGTCCTCAGCTGCCACCTTGGTCCAAGTCACCATCTATTATTATTATTACCTTAGTTTCCTAACTAGTCCCTCCTTACCCCACCATATGGCAGACAGAGTGATTCTTTAAAGTGATGAGCTCAAAATTCCTGCCTTCCCAGCTCAGGAAGCCTACGTCCTTGTCATAGATTAGAAGATCCTACTTGATTTGGCTTCCCAGGTGGCTCAGTGGTAAAGAATCCACCTGCCAATGCAGGAGACACAAGAGATCCAGGTTCAGTCCCTGGGTCGGGAAGATCCCCTGGAGTAAGACAGGCCAACCTGCTCCAGAAGGTCTCTCATCATTCACTAAGTAGTCTAGACTAAGCTTCTTTACTTGATGGCTGGTTTCCAAGAGAGCAAATAGAAGCAGCAGTAGCTCTTAAAGTCTAGACTTGTAATTCACCAAATGCTACTTGGTTGCATTTTATTGGTCAAAGCAAGTCACAAGGGGAGGGGAATATTGTCTGCCTCTTGCTGTGAGGAGTAGGGTGCACATGTGTGGATGGAGTTGAGAGGGTGGTTTGCTGCCTCTTCGTAGATGACCCACTGTCCCTCTAAACTTACACCAAATGATGCCTCTTGGTTTGGATCCCCATCGATCTTTACTACCTATGGGGGAGCTGGACTTCACAGCCCTAATGCTGCAAGGCCAATGGCCTCAGCATCCAGACCTATACAGAAGATCTTTATACTTGTTGCGGGGGGAGTACCATTTTTCTCTCTGCTTAAAGGAGGAAATTGTTAATTATTGATTAAAAGTCAGTGGCTTGGGAGTGGTTTGCCCTGTGGTTGAGATTTAGTTTTTAGATTTCACAAGCATTCATCAAGCCCCATCTGAGATATCAGACCCTGGTCAGACACTTTAATATATTTATATCATTAAATCCTCACAGCAACCCCAGTGGGGATTTTGAATGATTCAAATGGAAATAATTCACCCCACTTTTAAAAATACAGAATGTCATTTATTCAGGACCATGTGGCTAAAAAAGGGCAGAGATGAGAGGTAACGTCTCATACAGCACATTGCACGAACATTCCGTGACACACTCTGCCTCTCTTTTATTTGGGTAAAGAAAGTCACAAAAGAATAAGGATGGGGAAAGACAATAATAAATACTATTGTGGTCTATTTTGTTGACATGAGCCATGGATCCATTCAGTATACCAAAAAAGGGTGGGGGATGGTATATATACATGGACTTTGGAAGCAAAGCTGTGTACATGTATATCGGGCAGAATTTTGTTTTGGAAATTCTGGATTGAGTTATAAGTGTTGATTCTCAAGTTGGTATATCAGTTAGGAGCATAACAGAAAACCTCAAACAAAAATGACTTAAATAGGTATCTGTGCTCTCTCATGAAATGAACTCTGGAGGCAGGTACTCCAAGATTAGTGTGTCTGTTCTGTAAAAATCAAGGACCAGTTTGCCCATCCTCACACATGCTTCCACTTACAGGCCAGTAGGTTTGTAGGGTCCAAGTTATTCATCTACATTTAATTATCAGGAAGAAAGAGAAAGAAAGGAGGACTCCTTCCCTTTGGCTACTCTAAGAAGATGCACATGACATTGATGCTTAGATCCTATTGGGCAGACATGGTCATGGCCATATCTAGCTGAAAGACTGGGCAATGGCCAGCTAAAAATTGGGGGTTCACCTGTTAAGGGAATGGACATTGGGGGATCATTAGCGGTTTCTGATATGGCAGATGTGGTCTGCAGAGTGATACTTCAATCAATATGTGAAACAATAAAAATTTGGATTAAGATGAATAAAAAAGATACTGTTTTCATAGGTGCTTGTTTTCTCTAATAGTTAACTATACCAGTCCTGTCTTTAAAAAAAAAATCCTTTATTTTTGGCTGGGCTGGGTCTTCATTGTTGCTTGGGCTTTTCTCTAGTTGCAGTGATCAGGGGCTACTCTTCATTGTGTTGCCTGAGCTTCTCATTGCAATAACCTCTCTTGTGGCAGAGCACAGGCCCTAGGGCCCATGAGCTTTAGTAGTTGCAGCACATGACTCAGTCGTTGCAGTCCTGGGCTCTAGAGCACAGGCTCAATAGTTTTGGCACAGAGGCTAGGTTGCTCCGAGGCACGTGGGATCTTCCCAGACCAGGAATCAAACCTGTGTCCCCTACATTGGCAGGTGGATTCTTATCTACTGTGCTATCAGGGAAGTTCCCAGGGTTGCCTTTTAAACACAGTGTTTGATGTTACTAGATATTTACAATTACATGCTTTAACAAAGAGCTCTATTTTGTAAAATAGGAAAAGTCTGCTTATCACTATTTCAGATAAACTACGTTGATGGCAAAGCCATCCACTTAAGCCACATAGTCAAGTGTGACACGCTGCCACTAGCTAATGACCGCTTACCTTAATCTCAATAAGTAGGAGAAACAAATAGGTCTATTTAGCACTGAATTTGTCAACCTAAACTTATGAAATGAAAACTGTAATGTATAATGATAGACTTTATGATCGGGCTTCCCTGGTGGCTCAGAGGTTAAAGTGTCTGCCTGCAGTGCGGGAGACCTGGGTTCAATCCCTGGGTTGGGAAGATCCTCTGGAGAGGAAATGGCAACCCACTCCAGTACCCTTGCCTGGAAAATTCCATGGACTGAGGAGCCTGGTGGGCTTCAGTCCATGGGGTTGCAAAGAGTCGGACACAACTGAGCAACTTCACCTTCACCTTCAGACTTTATAATCACTAATGTCTTCACAGTAAGCAATATTTGAAGAAAAACTATGTCCTTCATTTTGCTTGTTGCTCTGATAATCAAGACAAAAGGATGCATAAATTAAGTATATTTATTAAATGCATTAAGTATATTTATTAAATAAGTTGTTTACTGCCATTTTTGGTTTGGCTTTGCCTTCTATATGTCTGCCTTAGATTTGAGGGGATTTATAAGAATAAAGATACTTTTCTGGTTTTCTGTGCATTAACAATAGTGATACAAGTGAGACAAGATGAGAGTTTAGCTAGACTTTGAAACAGGAATAAAATTTTGATAGAAGAGATGTGGTCCACATAGGAGACCAACAGCCTGGTTGGAGATAAATGGGCTGTGTAGGGTCACGTGGAAGACTTCAAAGGCTAGGATAGTAAATTGGTATTTTGTCCTATTAGCAGTGAGGATCAATGGGTTACTTCAGAGAAGCTGAATGATGAGGAAAGTACAAGGTTGAGGAATAATATGAGGCTTGGGGATGGATGATCCTGCTGTTCCCACCTTTGGAAGAGGACTGTAAAGGAGTCAGAAGGGAAACCCCCAGAGGGTTAAACCCAGGAGGGCAGAGTGTCATAGAAATCAAAATGGGGGACACCTGAGAAGTAGTGTGGAGGTGGTTGTTACCAAATTGTGAATGTTCCAGAAATTTAAAGGTGAATGAGAAATGAGAAAAGTTTGCTGTTAGATGTGGTCTAGGATTACTGCTGACATTTAAGCGCTCATGGTTTCAGGGGTGCCTTGCGGTGTGGGCCAGACTGCCTAGGGTAAGGAAGAAATGAGTGCTAAAGAAATGGAAGGAAGGAGAGATTACTTGAGTTGAACTTTGGCTGAGGAGGGCGGTGAAGCAGTTCAAAGGGAATCCCCATGCTCATACCCTGGGAGGGGAAGAATGATACCTTTCAGGGCAAAAAGGCAGCAGCTGAAGAAAAGACCAGAATAAAGGTGTGGAGAAAGAATGGTCGAGGATGTGAAGTCCGTTGGGTGTTAGAGGGCTAAAGCATAAGAGGAGGGGTTGCTGTCTTAGAGTGGAGGAAATCTGTACTTCTTGGGCCGGAGAGACACAAGACAAGATCGGTATGCTCAGTAGAGAGAAAAACAGGCTGGAGCAGGAGGCAAGGGTAAAATGTGTGGAAGGAGCTTTGGAGCCCTCGGGGGATGTGTAGGGTGGGGGATGTGGGCAGGAA
>SJXQ01002816.1:0-50551 GCA_006408695.1 Aepyceros melampus | reverse complement strand
CGGTCGTGCCTGGAAGCTGGACTTGGCAGTAACCTGGAGGCAAAAAGGTCTCTTGGAGATGTGGAGGTTCCCACCCCATCTCTTCTTTAGAAAGAATCTCATGATGCATTTTAAGCCATCTTTTAGGAGATGTTTCCAGGCGACCATTTTACTTCCCAAGAACAGATGGTGAAAGAAAGTTTTCCTTTGGTCACTGGACCCTTGCGTTTTATGATTACATGTTAAGAACTAAAGTTCTAAAGTACTAAATGTGGAGGGGGGGGCGATAAATTGCTTGCTCTAATTGTAATAACGTTCCTATGATCTGCGTGTTTGAGGGGTAACTGGTCGAGGCGTTACCGGTTTCGGGCAAAAACAATGCTCAGATACAGGAGCCGCCATTTAAAAGCAGCACGGTTCTTAGCACTTCCGGTCCTGACCGGAAGGAGCTAGGCGCCAACAGCGTGGGGGGCGGGGCTCCGGCTACCAGGCCTCTTGTGGACTGTGAGGAGGAACCTCTACACGGAGCCTGCTCGGAGAAAACGCTGGAGGGCGGGCCCTTCCGGTGAGTGCAGGTACTTGCTATCACCCCTGGCCCTTCCTACTCTCTCTCAGCTGTTCTCCTGACAGGAGAGAATCCGAATGTTCATGGGCCCTTACTAGATAGTTACTGGGCAGCCACCCAGGGCAAACCTCCCTGGGCGAGGCGGGCAGATAGGTTAGAGTTCATAGGCTAAGTCAGGTCAGAGTTCACGGGCTGGTAAGTGAGAGTTCAAGGCCAAGTCAGAGCTCACAGAATTCAGGGGCTGGTCAGAAATCAAGGTCAGGTCAGAGTTCATGGGCAGGTCAAAATTCACATGACTGGTAAGTTAAGAGTTCAAGAGCAGGACAGTCAGAGTTCACAGCTTGCCTGGGAAGGTTCCTCCTGCCTCCCCACTGGGTAGCAGTCTGACCCATCTCCCTTTTCTTGCACTGAGCCATCCACCTCTGGGCAGAAGCTTCACTTGGTTTGAGTTTTTGCAGGGAACTCTGGTCATAAACAGGCGAGGAGTGCTGGAGGGTTGCTCCTCCTAACCTCCCCAATGTGCCACGAGGCTTTTTGGAGCAAAGCACAGATGCCCCTCTCTGAAGACTTGCTCCTTGAGATCTGAAGTTACCCCAAAGCCGAGTGTTGATGGCATCTCAGACTCCTTAGAAGCATGTAGTTCTCTGGTTTCTATATTGTGTTCAATTCATATTGGCTTTGGAAATCCAGAGTTAGTTTATTTCATGCAGAAGGTGGGATGTTGGAAACCTAAGTGATTAGGTTTGGAAAATATGATCTTTCCCCCTTAAACCGCGTGTTTTAGGTCCTGTGAGACCTCCGGGTTGATCCCACAAAGGATGACTTTGAACGCTCTTGGAAAAGAGCTCTTTTAGTGCTATTTCCCTGGAAGCAGCAGGTTGAGATGAAGCGTGCCATGACAGATAAGCCACAAGGTTAGGGGTGAGTATTACCTAAGGCTTGGCCTCCATCTGCTGGGTGACCTTGAGTAAATCCTTCTCCCCCTCACCCTGGGGTTGGAATGTGGGCTGCTCATACAGTCTGGCTGCCGGCTGGGGGTGCTCACTGAGGTATGGGGGAGGCTGATGAAGGTCACTTCTGGAAAGGGCTGTGGGCTCCTTGGGCAGGAAGGCATAATAAATGATGTCCAGTGGTGAATACAGAGTGATGCAATTGTTCTTTTAGTCTTATGCCTCACAGCACCTGAGCTCCAGTCGCGGTACCGAGCTGCACACCAGACGGCCCCCTCCCCACGCCCACAGAGGCTGTATAGTCGCTCCCAGGATCACACAGGCTCTGGGTTTTGTGTCAGTGGACATTTAATTTGATTTATCTTGGTCTGGCATAGGCCGGATGAAGTCAACTAGCCAACAAATCTGCGATTGTTTCTAAGGAGCAGAGGCTCAATGGCAGCTCTCTAACCACTTAATTACCCTCAGTTGCAGGAAAAGCGAAGCTGGGTTTGAATAGGGTATTTGCATATCTGCACAGCTTTCCTTCTGTTCACTCTCTCCCCACAGCTCCCACTGCACAGCTCATTGGATTTCAGAAACCTCCCCCCAACCCTGCACCCTTCTAAAAGGATGGTTATTAAGAAACCCAAACTTTGTCTATTTTTGTTTTAGTTCTGTTCTGTGTTTAGTAATTGTTGGGTCTGTGCTGCTATTTTCTTGAATTTTGTTTCTGTCTCTCATATACACATTCTTATTTTTTTTTTTTTTAAAGCATCTGATGCCTCAGATATCAACTGCTGTTAATAGTATTCAGTGTTTACTCAGAAAAAGATTAGGTTAAATAACTTTTATTGCACTGAGGCCCTCTCACATCCGTGCAAGTAAAGGTCTGTCTGGAGCAGGTATCTGGGAGACTATCTTCCCCATAGAGGAGGAGAATTCTTTTTATGGTCCTTTCTATAATCAGCTGTCCGTGAAGAGTGGAAATCATGGGCTAACTCCACAGTCAGCCCATTATCTGTTTTATTCCAAACAACGATAGTTAGTTAGTTTTTCAGAAGAAAAGAATCTCCTGGCATTGACTTGCCTCTTTTCCCCTGCAATTCTGCCTCTAAGGCTGTGCAGCTCTTCACGATCTGCCTACACTAGTAGAAACAGTGCTAATAACTCCGTGTCCTGATTTACTGCCCTTTGTTCATGTTGCGGGGACTACTCCAACAGTGATTTAGCCTCGTTCCTAACATTACTTTTTGGGTCACAAGGAGAGGGCATGTCCTATTTCTGTATTCCCTGGACATTTCTTCTCCTTCATGCTACTCCAAGTCTTTTCATTCTTTTGGCCACAAAAACATCTGGGAAGAGGAACCTATAACCATACCCTCCCTCTTCTCTTCTTTCATTCGTTTGTCACTTAATTTTCACTCTGGCTTTTACTCTTTCACTTGCCAGAAACTGCTAAGGCAAAGGTCAGGTAGGACCTCTTTGCCAATTCAGTGACTTGGTTGCAGTCTATCAGTTTTGGTTGGGAGAATACTAACCACTAGCTGAAATTTAGCATTTCTTTCAACGATGAGTATAGACAACAAACCACAGAAATATTAATACTATCCCTAGCTATTTCAGTCTCACATTACCGTTGTGGTGATATCATGAAGTACTGTTTTGTTTCATTGAGAAATTGCAATGGTTGTTGGACCTACTGCTGGATCTTGTTACTTAATACATTAATAAAGAAGCATATATATGACCATATTATTTCAATAACTGTATTGCAATATAAATCATTTATCATATGCATTGTATTTTATATATCTAACTATTATTTTGAGAAGGGGCCCATAGGTTTCACCATACTGCCAAGGAGGTCCATGGGACATAGAAAAGGCAAAGAACCTAGTTTTAATCATTAGTTACCCGATTTCACTAGAGTGTTTCTCGTACAAGAAGAAGAGCCAGGGACTGCCCTGGTGGCCCAGTGGGTAAGACTCTCAGTGCAGAGGGCCCTGTTCGATCCCTGGTTGGGAAACTGATCTCACATGCCACAGTGCAGAAGCCTGGATCGTCAGAAGATCCAGCAGCTAAGACACAGTGCAGCCAAAATAAGTAAATATTAAAAAAAAAAAAAAAAAGAAGAAGAGCCTCCTACTGAAAGTTCTCTTCTCCTTTACTTCCATGATATCAGTCTTTCCACCCATCTTTCTTATTACTTTTTCCTTGACTCTTAGTTCTTCTTTAGTTTACATCTTACATTTGAGATTGTTCTAGGGTCCTATATTCCTTTCTTATCACCCTCCCTGCTTTCTTCCTTCTACAAATATTCACTGAGTGCTTACCCTTAAGCAGGGGCTTCCCCGGTGGCTCAGACGGTAAAGCGTCTGCCTGCAATGCAGGAGACCTGAGTCTGATCCTTGGGTCAGAAAGATCCCCCGGAGAAGGAAATGGCAACCCACTCGAGTACTCTTGCCTGGAAAATCCCATGGACAGAGAAACCTGGTAGACTACAGTCCATGGGATCGCAAAGAGTTGGACACGACTGAGCGACTTCACTTTCACTTACCCTTAAGCAGGGGCTTCCCAGGTAACTCAGTGGTAAAAAACCCACCTGCCAGTGCAGGAGCTTCAGGAGACACGAGTTTGATCCCTGGGTCGGGAAGATCCCCTGGAGAGGAAACGGCAACCCACTCCGGTATTCATGCCTGGAAAATCCCATGGACAGGGGAGCCTGGTGGGCTACAGTCCAGAGGTTTGCAGAGACTCGGACATGATGGAGTGACTGAGTACACAGGTACCCTCAGTAGCTGACAGTCCTGTGTTTGTGTGTGTGTGTGTGGATACAAGCATTACAGTGCAGCAGTCTGATGTTTGTTACAGGACACTCAGGGACCCTTGAGAAACAGCTAGCCAGCCATGGGAGTGGAGAAAGACGTCTTATTGAGGGAACCGTTTAGAGTGCAGAATGGATCGGAGGGGGAAGTCTAGGGTTGGGCAATAGGAGGCTGAGAAATGCTAACCTTGCTTTTACTTGAGTGCCTCACATGCATCCATCTTGTGGGCACACTTCCCTCCTTTAGGAGCTCCTCTCGCATGATACCCTGTGCTCCTGGAGGAGCAGGTGTGCTCCACCTTTCCTTAGAGCTCTCCTCTCCTTAGAGCTCCTTGACTCCCTTGCTTCATTCTTGGAGGACCTTCAGAATTATTTTTTAATGTACTGTTCCTTCTTCTTTGAGTTATGTGAGGACAAGAACTGGTAGTCTAGGGTTGGGCAATAGGAGGCTGAGAAATGCTAACCTTGCTTTTACTTGAGTGCCTCACATGCATCCATCTTGTGGGCACACTTCCCTCCTTTAGGAGCTCCTCTCGCATGATACCCTGTGCTCCTGGAGGAGCAGGTGTGCTCCACCTTTCCTTAGAGCTCTCCTCTCCTTAGAGCTCCTTGACTCCCTTGCTTCATTCTTGGAGGACCTTCAGAATTATTTTTTAATGTACTGTTCCTTCTTCTTTGAGTTATGTGAGGACAAGAACTGGGCCTTGCTCACATTTATATCTCTAGCACTTAACATTGCTGGGCCTCTAGTAGATTTCTAAATTGAGCCAAATTAAGGAATAGAAGTTTAGAAAATTTGTCCACATTATATAGCACAAAGAGCCTATGAAATCCTTCAGAACAACTCATAGAATCATGAAATTTCAGTGTGAGAAGGTCATCCAGCTGTCCTTTAGCTTTTTAAATGTAAGCACTTTTTTTTCAGAGGAGGAAACTGGATTATACTTCCTCTGACAGTCTCTGCCATCACTAGCCCATAAGTGGGTGTTGCCAAATTTCAGAAGTGCTGTAACAGAAGTTGAGGTTTTTTTTTTTTTTTTTTTTTTTTTTTTACTTTTGGTAAAATGGATTTAATGGCCTTCCTTTGTGAAACATTGAAAAATGTAAAAGAGAGGTTTTCCTCCAGGATGACACAGTAGCAAGTCCCTAAATAAAGTGAGCTAATCTCGACCAAGGGAAATTGTAAATTGAAAGCCGGAATGTCCAAAACCCTGACCCTGTGGTAAAAGGCATTTGTGTGTGGCCCACTCCCTTGGGTGAGGGTGAAATGCAGCAGCAGCGTTAGTTGTAGAAATTTCCCTAGGAACTGGAGAAAGCCCTTCGCTGCCTCAGGAGTTGGCAGAGATGACCCCTCACATGCTTGCACCTGGATTTCAGGCTCTTGATGAAGCTTCTAGGGACAAACAGGGCACAGACTATATATATATTTTTTTCCTGCAGGCACTTGCTCTGTACCCCAGTCTCCCCCATGATCAAAATGGAAAAAACGTTAATGGTTTAGGTTCATTGCTCTTTATGCAGGCAGCAGCCAGACCCAGGGAAACCTGCTTAGTTGGAAAAAACATCATAAAGATTTCAGGTCACTTTTTAAACTTACTGTGTCTGTAGGTCAAGTGGAGAAAGAGCTGCTTATTGGCAGGGAGGATCTTGTAATGGGCTGTTATTCCCTGGCAGGAAAAATGTTGATCAGTATCAGGTCTAGGCTTCTCTCCATTCCTTCCAAAAGCAGGAATAAATAGAAGTTAACCACTGAAGAGACAAAATAAGAACTTCTCCTAAAGGCTCTAAAAATAAAACAGATACTCCTGATGATGAATTAGGGAACCTTAGTTTACATTCGACAAATACTTCAATAAGATTTTTGTATAAACCTTAGGCAATATCTTGGCTTAGCGAGATACTGGGAGGGAAAATTCATCCAGTTCTTATTGGGACCCATTGGTATTGGGAGTTTTGTCAAGTAAGTTGATGAACTTTATATGTTGAAACCCTAATTAACCACTGAAGAGACAAAATAAGAACTCCTAAAGGCTCTAAAAATAAAACAGATACTCCTGATGATGAATTAGGGAACCTTAGTTTACATTTGACAAATACTTCAATAAGATTTTTGTATAAACCTTAGGCAATATCTTGGCTTAGCGAGATACTGGGAGGGAAAATTCATCCAGTTCTTATTGGGACCCATTGGTATTGGGAGTTTTGTCAAGTAAGTTGATGAACTTTATATGTTGAAACCCTAATCCCTAGTGGGATGGTATTTGGAGTTTGGCCTTTGGGAGATAATTAGGTCATAAGGGTGGAGACCTCATAAATGGGATTAGTGCCCCTATAAGAAAAGACGGTAGAGAGTTCTCTCACTCCACCGCATGAAGACAAGATGAGAAGTGGGCCATCTGCAACCTGGAAGAGAGCTCTGAGCACCCGTGCTAGCACTCTGATTTTGAACTTCCAGCCTCTTAAACTGTGAGAATTATATTTTTGTTGTTTGCAAGTCACCCTGGCTATGGGGCTTTGTTACAGCAGCCTGAGTGGACTAAGTCAGCACTGCATTCCTTTCTTATAACACCTGTTGAAAACCCAGCTTTGCAAAGATATGGCTTCATTGAAAGGAATGTGGCTCTATCTAATGATGATGCTGCAAACCAGTTGTGCGTAAACTATTGGATAGATGTTGGGTTAGTATTCATTTGCGTTGCTATAGGTAGACAAATGTTGAGTATGGTGTGGTTCTTCAAATTTAAAATATTCTGTAGTATCCCTTGAGTTTGTTAGGGGACCTTGGGTTGTCTCCGTGCCCATTTTGAAATTCAGCACTGGAATGGGTATGGCAGTATAGGCCAAGGTAATCAGTGAGGGCAAAATCTTCAACACCTGTCCACATCTGCCAGCTTCATGAAACAGAAACTCTTGAAGGCAGTGACCTGTGGAACCAAAAAGTATTAGGGCTTGAAGAAGAGAAGGAAAGGTCTGAGGCTGTGTGTAGCTGCTAGTCATGTGTGCCCATTTAAATTAATTTAAATGAAGTAAGACTAACAATCCAATTCTCCTGTCACCCAAGCCATGTTGCAAGTGTTCCACAGTGCAGATAGAAAGCATCTACATCATCACAGAAAGTTCTATTGGGCGGCACTGATCTGATCTAAAGAAGGGTCAGCACACTGTAGCCCAATGGCCAAATCCAGTCTCTGCTTGTTTTTGTATAGCTTGTGAACTAAGAATGGTTTTTACATTTTCAAATGGTTGGAAAAAAATTGTGGACATTAATTTTCTTTCAGGTTATAACAAGTACCTACAGATATCCTTGGTTTTGCCTCTTGACTCATTAAGGCTAAAATATTTACACTTTGGATCTTTCTAGAAGTATCTGCCAACCTCTGGCCTAAAACATCTTCTGACTCCAGTTAAGGAAGCTGAAGCCCAGAGACAGAATGTGACTTGGGGCAGATCACACAGCCTAGAAGGACAGTCTGAATTGCAGCTTTGGTTTAACCTGCTTCTTTATTGTGTCTGGGCCTCTTTTCTTCCTAGGGCCTCTGTTGCTCTTCATCCAGAAGATAACACAATAGTTTTCTTTAATTGCATTGTGGACTAGAGAGGGAGTGATGGACTCCTTGAAGAGCCCTGGGTCATATTCAATTATGAGGCCATCACGGAGAATGTTGGGAAAATCACATGCTGGAGACACATGTTCACCAAGGAGTTCAAACATAGACATTGGACTCCCCAGATGAGGTTACAGACACAGAAAGATCCAGATGAAGTAAAAAATGATTGACATGTAACTCTAAAAACTTTCATTTCTCCTCCAGACCATACTACCTGTGATGACCTATGAATTGATATTAAAAAATTATCTTATGGTTAATGCCAGTTGCATTGCATTATATCCATGTTGTGAGTTAAAAGGCTTTAATTTGTCAAACATAACTATTTAAAATATACTACATTAAAAAAAACCCTGTTGATCATTTCTTCATTTTTATTTTTGTTTTAAAGAATATTTTAATACTAAAATCTCATCCCCCAAGTGAAAGTGGCTTGAATGACCCTGAAGATGAACTTAAGTGGTGATAAGGTTTAAACGTCTAGCCTAGATTCCCTGTAGAATAGCTGGATTACTGGAAAGGGTCACAGTACAACCTACAGTTGATCCTTGTTATTCACAGGTCTGTCTCTGTGAATTCACCTACTGGCTAAAATTTATAACTGCCAAATCAGTAATTACAGTACTTTCACAGTCATTTGTGGACATGTACAGAATGGTGAAAACTTTGAGTTGCCCAACGCCCAGATTTCTAGCTGAGGTCATGCTTTGCCTTCTGGTTTCGGCTCTTATGTTGTGAACAAGTGTCCTTCTCGTGGTCTGTTTAGTGCCAGATTTCCCACCGTTGGGTGCTTTTTTGTTGGTGATTTCGCTATTTAAAATGGCCCCCTCGTGTAGTGTTGATGTGATGTCTAGTGTTCTGAGTGCAAGAAGGCTGTGATTGTGACTTACATATGTCTGTTAGAGAACTTCATTCAGGCATGAGCAATAGGGCTGTTGGTTAAGAGTTCAGAGTTAACAAATCAGCAATATATATTAAGGGCTTCCCTTGTAGCTCAGCTGGTAAAGAATCCACCTGCAATGTGGGAGCCCTGGGTTTGATCTCTGGGTTGGGAAGATACCCTGGAGAAGGGAATGGCTACCTACTCTAGTATTCTGGCCTGGAGACTTCCATGGACTATTCCATGGGGTCGCAAAGAGTTGGACACTACTAAGTGACTTTCCACTTAATATATATTTAATGAGGTGTCTTTGAGCAGAAACTCACATAAAACAAAGTTCTATATTGATTGGTTGAAGACTGGTTGAAGTTGGGACCAGAGCCTCTCTGGAGCCTAACTTGCATTTCTGCTGGGAGCAGTGGTTCAGTAACTTTATAGAATATTACTACCACCAATAATGAAGATAAAGTAATATTTGTAACACACAGGATCTTGTAAACCCTTCACTGTCCCACTTTCTGGGCATCTCACCTGGTTTGGCATTAGGATCCAGTAATACTTGTATAGACTGCTGTCTTCACAGGGTGGCTAGAACTCACTTCTCAAAATAAAAAGGAACCCTGGCCATGATAATTGGGAATTCTTATCTCACAACAAATTTGCTATACCATTTCGTGGAACTTGCTTATTCTCCCCAAGCCCCAGCCAGGTACTAAAATGACTCTAATAGGATGGACTTAACTTATAGGCAGATCTGGCGAAAGATCAAGGTGATGGTGAAGTCCCTTTGGTGATGCTACAATCATATAGGTTTGGATCTTTTCCTGGCTTTTACTGTCTACCTGGCAGTTCTGGTGTGCTCCAGATAAGAGTACATTCATTGAATCTGGGGCAGATTAATTGATGTGAAGGTTTAGTAAGAATTGCTTGGTTCTTGGGAAAGCCAGGGTTATGAGAAAATTATCTGAAGGGGAGGAGATCATAGGGCTGTCCGTCTGTTGATTGTTAAGGATTTCTTTAGAGTTCAACAGGTAGATGTCTGGTTGGATCATCACTGTTTGTTTTAGATTGATTGGGCAACCGAGCAGAGACTAAGGCTTTGATGATGTGTGCTAAGGAGGTTTCTTTTTTTAAAAAATCATTATATCTTTTCTTCTTTAAAGGGTGGCAGATTAATTGATGTGAAGGTTTAGTAAGAATTGCTTGGTTCTTGGGAAAGCCAGGGTTATGAGAAAATTATCTGAAGGGGAGGAGATCATAGGGCTGTCCGTCTGTTGATTGTTAAGGATTTCTTTAGAGTTCAACAGGTAGATGTCTGGTTGGATCATCACTGTTTGTTTTAGATTGATTGGGCAACCGAGCAGAGACTAAGGCTTTGATGATGTGTGCTAAGGAGGTTTCTTTTTTTAAAAAATCATTATATCTTTTCTTCTTTAAAGGGAGAGAGGGTTCCTTAAGGTTACTGAGAGCACTAAGTTTTCTTTCGAGCTGTTTGGAACACAGAGGAGACATGGAACTTGCACAGTTCTCCCTATTTGGAAGTCTCGCTGGAGTCTGCGTTGTCATAACCAGCTCATCAGTGTCATAACCACTTTGTAACTGCACTGCTCTCTGTAGCACCTTCTGCCTTAGTATCAGGTTCTCCTCAAATGTGTAAATGTTCTTATCAGGGTGTATATGTGTGTGTCTGTGTTTGCATGTGGCTGTAGAAGAAAATCCCATGCCATCCCAGATTAGTAGAGGTCCAGCTCTCCAGGACAGATCTCCTGCCTGCCTGAGCTTTAGAACTCTAGGACCCACTCTGGATCACTCCATCGCATCATCTGTCATGACAAAAACAATATTCACCCTGTGAAATTCATCATTTCCTTGCCCCAGCCTGGAGTCCTTTGTGTTCTATCATCTTAGTAGAATGACCATCTCCCCAGTTACCCGAACCAGAACAATGGAAGTTATTTTAAACTTTTGTTCTCTCATCCTTCACATCGAGCAGTCTCTTCAATTTTGTCTGAAGATAACCTGCCTCCCAAATATCCCCATTACTCATGCATCCCCTCTAACCCCTGCCAGTGCCTTTGTCCCAACCCCTCACATCTTCCTACTTGTCCATCTCCAAACTCTTTGAACTTGTTTCTCCCAGATCCAGGCAGGCCTGGGTTTGATCCCTGGTCAGAGAATTAGATCCCACATGCTGTAACTTGGAGTCCATATGCTGCAGTTAAAGATCCTGCATGCTGCAACTAAGATTTGGCACAGCCAGGTAAATACACATTTTTTTAATTTTTTTAAACAGCGTTTCTGTGCTTGGGTTGTTTATAGTCCAGTCATACAGCATTTTTTTCCCTCAAATTTGACTAGATTCCCTGGTAGCTCAGATGTTAAAGAGTCTGCCTGCAGTACAGGAGACCTGAGTTCAATCCCTGGGTTGAGAAGATCCCCTGGAGAAGGAAGTGGCAACCCACTCCAGTATTCTTGCCTGGAAAATCCCACTGATGGAGGAGACTGGCGACCACAGTCCATAGGGTCGCAGGGTCAGACATGACTGAGTGACGTCACTTTCACTTTCTATAAGACTGTGAGCCCCTTGGATGGTGGGACCAGCCCTTTCATCTCAGCATCTCTGGTACCTGCCTGGCAGTGCGCGCATAACATGCTCCATCAGTCTTTTTTTGAATGAGGGTGTCTGGCAGGGATCCCCTGTGTCTGGACTCAAGGATCAGAATGTCAAGGTATTAAAATGGTTCAAGGGACTGATTGTCATGGGGTGAAGGGTTTCCAGCAAGAGGTGTTACGTAACAATGTTTACTTATAACAGAATAAACCAGAGAAAGAGTTCATTTGTCTTCTCTGTACCTCCTAAATCAGCTTTCCCCCTCTTCTTATAGTTCTTTTTTGAATGGAATAATGTCTCCCACTCATTGGCTTTATATAGCTCCTATTGAATAGAACTCAACAGAAATTGTGCCTATTAATGAAGAACACAGAACGTGGGCGGTTTTTGAACTGCTGATTAAAACTCATACCAATCAGGTTACTTTAGCGGTCTTAAACCATTTTTCTTTCCCTAAACCTAGAACTCTGCTTGCCAGAGAAAATGACTTTAAGAAAGGCCATAGCCAAGAATGACAGTGTCTTGTCCCCAGCACTGTGTCCTGACTCTCCAGGGAAATCATGAAGTGAAGTGAAATCGCTCAGTCGTGTCCGACTCTTTGCGACCCCATGGCCTGCAGCCCGCCAGGCTCCTCTGTCCATGGGATTTTCCAGGCAATAGTACTGGAGTGGATTGCCATTTCCTCCTCCAGGGGATCTTCCCAACCCAGGGCTCGAACTCGGGTCTCCCGCATTGTAGACAGAGGCTTTACCGTCTGAGCCACCAGGGAAGTCCAGTGAAATCATACGGTCGGGTATTTTCCCAGTGCTTTGGAAGCTGTGAGAGGGTCAAAGTCGTGAGGGGCTGGAGAGGACACAAGTAGGCTCCTAGGTCACTGCCTGCTGCCCTCCAGTGATGGCTCCAGCCTCAGGTCTGTAGATAGCACAGCTGGTAGGAAAGGGCCTGAAAACGCTTTCCTCCTTGGGCTGGTCAGGAAGAAAAATATCAATTTCTAGGAGCTGCTGGGCAGCTCTGGCCTCTGAGGTTCAGCTCCTCTACTGCTGAGCACCATAGCTGCCTGCGGTGAACTGAATTAATTCCAGGAGGGCAGAAGGCAGAAGAATCGTGAGACTCAGGAAGTGCTCCCTGGTCTGCCTCCTTTCAGGGACTGGAATTCTCTGCCATGCCCATCAGTGCTGGTCCTGGAAGAAGAGGTGTCTCCCTGGGCGTGGTGCCAAGGAGCTCACACAGGACTCCCTGTTCAGCCCCAGACTGCATCCTGTGCTGGCGCTGGGGAGAGGGTCGCCCAGCAGGTCTGCCTCGATGCTGGCATTGTCACGCGGGCTCCCTCGAGGTGGGCGTGGCGAGGGGCACGTGGCTGCTCCCACAAGTGGCCCCATTGTATCCTGAGCTGGGAGGCTGCAGTGAGGGGCTCTGTGGCGGCCGCTGAGACCGTCACACCCGGGCGTGTCTGCAGGGTTTGACTCCACTGAACCGGGGTGGGGGGGGGCAGCCATGTGGTGAGCATGTGCTTGGGGCCGCATTTGGGTCCAGGAGCTGGCAATGTGCTTTGAGTTTGGGCTTCCTTTCTTTTTCAGAAGGTGGTTGATTCATGCAAAATGCTTAACGATGCCTGCAACGCACGGAGCAGGGATCAGATCCCTCTTTGATGTGCAGGGTCTTTTTGGAGGTTCCAAAAAAATAGTTCAAAGGTTTACTTTGGACACCACACCTCCAGCACATGTCAAAGTCAAGGCCTGGCTCCCCAGGCAGCGGGCTGGAGCAAACATCTTGTGCTCGCTTCTTCCTCCCTCTGTTTTGTCTTGCGCTGAGCACAGATTTCCAGACTTCACACTGTCCTGGTGGCGAAAAGGGGAGCTGGAGCAAAGGCAAATAACTGCTCTGAGGTTTTTGAGAATCTGGAGAGGCAGGGGCGCACCGGGGTCTCCCAGCTCTGCTGAACTGGGTGTGAGAGTGAGGCTGGGGTTCGTATGCGGTGACAGGCACTCTCACTGCTTTGGAGCCGGGGCTGTCTGAGGTAACTGTGTTCCCAGGCAGAAAAAGAGCCATCTGGCCACCCCACAGGGGTCAGAGCATGGTTCGCCTGGGTTTGTTTTAGCTTGCTTGCTGTGATGCTATCTTACGTCATCTCTTCTCCTCCTACGGATGTGGGATTTAAGGACAGACTCCAGGAGGATGAGGTGCACGATGCTGGGTGGGGGCAGAAATGGAGGCACATGAAAAGGAAGGACGGGTGTGTCCACCTGGAGGCCGTCTGGTGGGGAAAGCATGCATCACACTTCGGTGTGCTGACAGTGGCCTTGTGTCCCCAGGGCCTGGCTATGGGGAGGGTGTCCCCAGCCTTGTTCACAAAGCTGGACCCTAGTGGAGTGAATGGGGGAGGATTTCCCCCCATTCTTGAGAGAAAGCAAAGTAGAACCACGCCTATGGTGGACATGGCCAGGACCTTGAACTCACAGTTTCGGGGAAAGATTTTCTTCTTTCTCTTCCTTTCTAGTTATCGGGAACTCTTGAGCCCCTTGATGGAGCCACTTCTCTGTTTTGTGGGCTGTTTACCCGTCAGCCAAAGGTGGGTGTTTTCACTATGATCTCCTGCTGTGTACGCCTGTCTCAATCCTTCACTCTGTTCAAAAGCAGGGTTTAAAATGCACAAATCAAATGACATCACAGGATCAGGGTATGCCTGAAGACCAGAATCTGGAGCATCACTGGAGATGGGTGAGACCTGTAGCGGCTCCCAGGGCCATACGCTTGTGCCCCTGGAGTTAGTGTTTCTTCCTCTTCTCATACAATACAAATCAAGGCCTAAGCAGCCCCACCCACTCGCCTAAGCTGGTACCTCTGAAATACCACACACGTTCAGTCAGTGTCCAGAGTGATTTACCACACCATATGGAAATCTCCTGGGATCAAGTCTACAGCAGTTTGGCAAATTGCAGGAATATAGAATCTTGTATTATTTTTAATGCAATTAATGGAGGCTTTTATCTCTCTAAGTTCCCTTTATAGGGTTTGCTTTTGCTTCTTTTCAACCTTGATCGCTGGGGAAATTCCACAAGGCCCCCTCCCTCATTTGTGGTTGAAAATAACAGTTTCTGTTGGGGTCAGACTGCTCTGATCTTCTGCTCATAGAAAACTTCAGTGAATTATTCTTTTTCTTCCTTGGGTTCATGTCCTTGGAGATCCCCTCTGGTTTCAGAGCATTCCTACACATTTCTCTGTCACTTCATGCTGTGTCTTTGCCATTTTCCTCATGTTTTCTGAAGTCTTTCCATTTCAGAGGATATCGCTTTCCTCCCACAAATCAGTGTTTTAGTTTTTACATATCATCTCCTGGCAGCCCTTCCTTCCATGTCACTCTAGGTTCTTGCTTTCATTTTAGGACAAATGTTAGCATTTTTTGAATGTCCATTTCTGCTTGAGCTAAACCTAATAATTAGTTCTTCTGGGTCAGACTGTGTGTTAGGCTTTTTCATTTATCAATAACTTTAATAGAAACTCTGCATTGCCATCCCATTTCACACATGACGTACACTTGATAAGCTAGACTTGTATTAAGTGTTCAAGCAGCTCTTCTAACACAAAATAAATTCTCTGTGTTTCAAATGGTTTCCCTCAAAGCTAGATGGAGATGCTCTCAAATTCACCTTACGTTGAGAAACTTATCTGGTTCCCCCACGTAACTAGCTTGTAGATGTAATTAATCATAAATCATAGATGAAACTTCATTTCACATGTGTATTTTAATGTTGGTCAATACTGTGAACAGATGTTAATCTTGCCTTTAATGAAAGTATTTGACTAATTTAAAAAAACAGTTCTAGACTCACTTATCAATAGCATATAATGAAAGTCAGTCTATATTCCTCCTCATTTCATTAGTCTGTCTCCTGATTTTTTTCATGCCCAATTATATTTTTCTTTTCTAGTTTTGGTGCCCAAGCACCCAGGACAGTTTGCACAGCCACTTTTCTCCAGCTGCTGGAAAGCAGTCATTCAGCGAGTGGCGACTCCTGGCCGGTACAGCAGTGCAAGGTTTGCTGTTCGGGTCCAGGCAGAGAGGCGCTGAGCAATTATCTTCAATGTTAACAGTGCATGGCCTAAAAACGAAACATGTAGTCGCCTGGGCCCACTTCCTTGTGCCTTTGGACAGGGAGGAGAAGGCATATTGGAGCAGTTGGGAAACCTCGAGTTGTAAAGGGGTGAGGATATAGATAGGTACACTGGGGATTGTTTTAAAATTGGAAAATTTGAGGTGGAGGAAAATTAAGTGATCTGTAAAAGGGGAAATGGATTTGGACACCACACTCTTACTTCAAATGAGGAGGCCTCTTAGGCCGAGTAGAACTCAGGCGTACTAGTGCAGGTGGAAGAAGTGTGGCTCTGTGCTCACCATTGGTGCCATGTGTGTGGAGGTTTACAAGGTACAGTGATCCTTTGTAGTGTTTTTGTGTCTGTCTGGTCTTGGTGGCTAGATGATGAACTTCTTAAGGGCCAGATAACGTCATATCTCTGGTGCCAAGCAGAACACTTTGAATGGAGCACATACTCAGAATATTAATGGATTAGTAAGTTGATTAGCATAAAATTGAAAGCTCACTTGAACAAGAGACCCCGGTAAGTCGCAATTTAGACATATGCCCTGCTAGGTACTGTAAAATGAAGGTCCTGAGACCCTGTAATTAATAATGTTAGAGCACAGGGTAACATATTAAAACAGAAAGATCCCAAAATGTAGTGACATAAATGGGATCGAAATTTCTTTTTCTCTTTTGTAGCAGTCCAGAGGTCAGTGGGCTGGGGCTGGAGGCAAGGCAGCAGCTACAGCTGCAGTCAGCAGGAGGGAGGGAAAGAGCCAGGACAGCGTCCAGTAAATGGCATCTATCCTTCTGCTCCTGTCCCTTTGGCTACAGCATGATCACATGGCCATATCGAGCTGCAAGGGAGGCTGGGAAATGTA
The DNA here is from genome assembly GCA_006408695.1 of Aepyceros melampus. NCBI lineage: Eukaryota > Metazoa > Chordata > Mammalia > Artiodactyla > Bovidae > Aepyceros > Aepyceros melampus. Next base: position 34,192 of record SJXQ01002816.1, on the reverse strand, counting down.
GTCTCCAGCTGAGGGGCTCTGCCTAGGTACAACTTAAGAATTGCATTATTAAAATGGAGGGAGGGCTTCCCTGGTGTCCAGTGGTTAGGAATCTGCTTTGCAATGCAAGCAAAGATACTGGTTCTATCCCTAGTCCAGAAAGATCCCACATGCTGAGGGGCAACTGAGCTTGTGTCCCACAACTGATGAGTCTGTCAGCTGCAGCTACTGAGCCCACATGCCGCAGCTACTAAAGCCCGTGCACCCTAGAGCCTGGGCTCTGCAACAAGAGAAGCCACTGCAGTGAGAAGCCCTCACACCACAAGCAGAGTAGCCCTTGCTCACTGCAACTAGAAAAAGCCCACGTAGCAAGGAAGACCCAGCACAGCCAAAAAGAAATGAACTTAAAAAAATGTTGTGTTGTTGTTGGTTAGTTGTGAAGTCATGTCCAACTCTTTGCAACCCCATGGACTGTAGCCCACCAGACTCCTCTGTCAATGGGATTTCCAGGCAGGAATACTGGAGTGGGATAACATGTCCTTCAGAATAAAAGAGGGTGAATATCAATGGACAAGTAGCCTCTGATATAGTACCTAAGCTAAAATTTCCCTAAGAGGCTTCCTTTCCCTTCCCTTTTCCAAGGAGGTCAGAGAAAAAGAAGCAGCAGTTGCCAAATCCTGTTTGCCAACCACCTGTAATCCTACAGATGTTGACACTATAGAGCTCTTCCCAGAATCTGATGTCTCCTCCTCTGGAGGCATATTAGAGACAGAGATGGAGTGAGATGATGAAACCCCCTACGGGGTGCAGACACAAACTGTTGGGAGAGTCAAGAGATTTTCACCCCAGAGAACAAAAGTAATTTTGGTTGGTCATTGGGAAAACATTACAAATGGGTATGGCCTTATGCAGAGTGTTAAAGCTTAGGGAGAACGGGTGAATACATCATGTTTAGGACTTCATCCTCTTGTTTTTTATGATGCTATTTTACCCATTTAAAAATTACTACATGTAAAATTTCAGAAATACAGAATTACTCTTTATTCAACTTATGATTTCCTGGTATGTATTGTAATTGACCTGGCACTACTGAAATTTACATGGTAAAACAAAAGGAGCTTTAGATTTTGCTTCAGAAGACTTGAGTATGAGTCTTGCTTTTCAGCTCTTTTGGCCACGGTGTTAATTTATGAAAGGGAGATACTAGTGGGCAATTTAGAGAGGTGGTGGGATGAAATATGCTAGGTGTGAAAGCTCTAGATTCACTCTCAGTTTACTTTTAAATAACTTTGAGTGGCCTGATACCAATCCAGGCATTCTGCAGCTCAACTACTAATTGTATAAAACTAAAAAAATTATTGTAATGGTTGAATTGAGGCTTGAAAAATCTCTGCCTAGTCTCCTTTTGAGATAGCACAAGTTTTCTAAGGTGTTTGAAATAATTCTTTAGATATTTCCATGGTCTAGTGGGCAATTTAGAGAGGTGGTGGGATGAAATATGCTAGGTGTGAAAGCTCTAGATTCACTCTCAGTTTACTTTTAAATAACTTTGAGTGGCCTGATACCAATCCAGGCATTCTGCAGCTCAACTACTAATTGTATAAAACTAAAAAAATTATTGTAATGGTTGAATTGAGGCTTGAAAAATCTCTGCCTAGTCTCCTTTTGAGATAGCACAAGTTTTCTAAGGTGTTTGAAATAATTCTTTAGATATTTCCATGGCTCAATTTCTTTCTTAAGATATAAGACTTAAATAATTGATTGGCAATAAAATAAAATTTATAACTGGAATGAAAAAAAAAATCTCTTCCCAGTGATGGTGAAAGTGCCAGGGAAGATTCCTGGCTAACAAATAGTACCTGTGTGTGACTTTTTCCTTCTCCCTCCACAAGAAGCCACCTTGAAGTCTAGTATCTGAATGACAGTGTTTCAAATAAGATTATCATGTTATCTAGGTTTACTTACTTGAAGGAGGTGCCCAGAGCACCATTATGTTATCTACAGAATGATTCTAAGATGAAAGGAAATCCATGATCTGTGCAAAAGGCTGTTCCTTTGAACGCTGGGCTATCACCCAGAGCTGGTTATGCAGAGTGAAAAGTCTGAAAGCCAGAAGTATGTGTCTGGACACATGTGATCTGGACAAATGGCCCATCTCTTCTCTGTGGTAGGTTCTTTATTTTTTGAGTGGGAACCCTACTGCTGGACTCCTGCTTCACAAGGGTGCTCTGTGGATGTGCTACAAGGCATCTGAGGGTAGAAATTGTTTCAAACTACCTGGTCTTGGTTTAGTACACTCTGTTGACTGAAAGAGATGTACTCAAACACTGGAATGTATAAGAGAGTTCCTTTGCAAAAGAGTTCCTTTGCAGCCCACACCTGCTAGGAAGTAATATGGACTGAAAATCAGTGACCCATATCCTGCTAGGTAGAAGGCCATGCCCTGGGAGCCAGATGAGGACTCTTTATTAAACTACTGTCTCTTACCTTACAGAATACCAAGGTTTTTCCAGACAGCTGACCCATTAAGTAAAATAAAATCAGCTCTATTGTCTTTAAATGAGTCTGTCTGATGACAACAGACAAAGACAGAGAGTAATTGCTATGAGCTATAGATGTTCTAGTTATTGTAGACACAGGACTATGGTTTTCATGAAACTGCTCGATAATGGTGCCATTCTCTTTGTAGAGTCTGTCAGTCCTACTTCTATTGAATGCTACAGATTACAATTTAAACAGTTGGGACCCTGAGTACTCCATTGGTAGATTGCCAGAGAAGATCTGCTGTGTCCTGAGTTGCAACATGGGGGAGAAAGCAGAGGATACTAGAGATAGGACTGAGGATGAGATCCATTCCCGCTTGTGGCACCAGCCCCTCTGGTAGAAAGTGGAGGCTGTATGACTGGAGTCAGCTTAGCATCAGGCTAGTCACAGGTCAGGTATTTGGTTTCTGATCTGCTTGTTGAAACAAGAAAGTTCCAAGAAAACCAACCACTAAACTGGGAACCAACCGCAGGTGAAACCAACCGAAAGTTGCACAGGGGCCAGTGGGACTGACCTATTTTTGCCTCTTTACTTCCTGCTTTGCTTCTTTGGCTTCTGCTCTGTCTCTCCCTCTGGAACAAGGGCAAATAATATCCTCTGGCTTTGAGGTCACCCCTAACAATGCTAAGACTTTTAAAAATCAGTTGTTGGGCATTGTTTTAAGTACTTATATAAACTTACTTCCTCCACATTCCAGCCCTATTATCATGCCTATTTTATAAATGAGGAAACCGAGGCATCAAGAGGTGACAGAACTTGCCCATGGTTTCATAGCTACTGATTAATCAAGGATTATTAATCCTAGCTAATTCTAGCAACTAGATCCAGAACAGACACTCTAATAAGAAATTAAACAGGAAACTTTTGGGATTCTGTGCAGGGGGAGGCCCATCTCAGATTACACTTCAGTATCTTTCAAATTGCAATCATACTGTTCTAGTTTGCCACTTAAGACTGATGGAATATGAAATTTCTCCTAAAAATGAGGCTATTAACTTTAAATCATTAGTTTGGGGTTTGAAGGTGGGTGTCAAATTCTTGACCATGGAGCTAACCAATAAACATGGTTAGTGAGGTTAAAATATTCAGAGCTTTAACCATTAAGCTAGCTAATTAGATAGATCCTGGTGAAGTAGGTAAGACAAATGTAACTATCCTCATTTTATTGTAACTATCTAAGAAGGAAAAATAATTCCATTTCCTAATTATAATAAAACTCTGTATTCACCATTTAACACATGCTAGTTTTATGGCAGAAAGTGAAGAGGAACTAAAAAGCCTCTTGATGAAAGTGAAAGAGGAGAGTGAAAAAGTTGGCTTAAAGCTCAACATTCAGAAAACTAAGATCATGGCATCTGGTCCCATCACTTCATGGGAAATAGATGGGGAAACAGTGTGTCAGACTTTATTTTGAGGGGCTCCAAAATCACTCCAGATGATGATTACAGCCATGAAATTAAAAGACACTTACTCCTTGGAAGGAAAGTTATGACCAACCTAGATAGCATATTCAAAAGCAGAGACATTACCTTGGCAACAAAGGTCCATCTAGTTAAAACTATGGTTTTTCCAGTGGTCATGTATGGATGTGAGAGTTGGACTGTGAAGAAAGCCGAGCGCCGAAGAATTGATGCTTTTGAACTGTGGTGTTGGAGAAGACTCTTGAGAGTCCCTTGGACTGCAAGGAGATCCAACCAGTCCATTCTGAAGGAGATCAGTCCTGAATATTCATTGGAAGGACTGATGCTAAAGCTGAAACTCGAGTACTTTGGCCACCTCATGGGAAGAGATGACTCACTGGAAAAGACTCTGATGCTGGGAGGGATTGGGGCAGGAGGAGAAGGGGATGACAGAGGATGAGATGGCTGGATGGCATCACCGACTTAATGGACGTGAGTTTGAGTGAACTCTGGGAGATGGCGATGGACAGGGAGGCCTGGCATGCTGCAATTCATGGAGTCGCAAAGAGTCTCCATGAACACAACTGAGCAACTGAACTGAACTGAACTGAGGTGTTGTGCTCAGTATACACTTTACATGTATTATTTTGTCTTCATCATAATCCAATGAGATGAGGAAAGTAAGACTCAGGATAGTCAAACAAATTGACCAGGATCATGCAGCCATTAAGTGGCAGAGTCAAGATCTGTATCTAGGTCTGCTGGGTAACTGCATTTCTACTGGCTGTAATGCAGAAAACAAGTCCAGTACTAAGAGTAGTTATAACTGTTTTGTCAGACAGCCTAGTATCAGGGAGCAGTCAGTTCGAGTCTTTAATTTGGAGTCAACTCTGGATTCAACTATTTGAGCTTTGGGAAATTCATAAACTCCCTAAAATTACAGGTGAAAAGTAATATGTTTTCTTTTTCCTTGAAAAAGAGTCCATAAACTCCATTAGAATTCAAAAAATGTCACTAACTCGCCTCCTCCAAAATGGTAAGACCCATTTATCATTAGATGAATAGGATTAGATGAGTAGGGTTAGATGAAAAGGATTATAATGGGATTATAAACCTAGCTATGCAGAAAGGCTAAAATCTGTAATCGAGAACATCTAGATGAAAATCTTTTACAACTAAAGCATTAAGCATGTTGTTTTATTTGTGACTTACAAAAACTTAAGACCCATCATACATTCCCTGTCTTGGTAAAAAAAAATAAAATCTCTTCTTGATGACTTACAGATGTCCAGATTTGAACTTCAGTTTGTACAAAAACAGTGGTGTCTTCTAAATGGGTAGGCTATCTGTAATACTCAATGTCCAGAGACTTCCATTTCCCTCTGGGTCATCTCTGTTCCCTGGTAATGTATCCAAACAAACTGCAAAGACTAACACTAAAGTATTACCCTGGCATTAGAAATGGCATCTCAGAATTCAGATGGACACCTGGTTGAGCAGGGCTTCAGTAGTAAGTTAATAAGGCTAGGAAAACCCTTGCATTTGACCTTGAGTAGTGAGTCACATGGTAAATACTGATCATACCCCAGGAAATGACCTTTCTGAACAATGCTAATAGTCTCTACACTGAATATTTCCTATAACCTCTTCTCTCATTTGGGAAGATTCAGTTGATTTTGAATTCTCTTTCCACTACCAGTATTCCAACAGAAGGAGCAAGGGGCAGAGGTAATAGGGCATGACACCCAAGAACACAAATGGGAAAAGAGCACCATCTGGTGGAAGTCTCTGATGAAGCATCAGAGGACAGGGACCCAGGGGTGGGGGTCTCCAATTCTTTGTGACCCCATGGACGATAGCCTGCCAGGCTCCTCTATCCATGGGATTCTCAGGCAAGAATACTGGAGTGGGTTGTCATTCCCTTCTCCAGGGGATCTTCCCAACTCAGGGATCGAACCTGGGTCATTACAGGCAGATTCTTTACTGGTTGGGCCACCAGGGGTGGGGTACCAGCCTTAGAAACAGTTGAGCAAGAATGCAAAGGTCCCTGGGAGTGGTGCCCCCTATAGTCCCTGTTCCTTCAAGCCATCAAAAGTACAAGAACTAGAATCTGCCTACAGGAAGCTTACAATCTTTTCTAAAATATGAGATACACATGAAGAGAATACACATGAAGAGATAGTCAATTTAGGATAGTAAATTACAAACAAACAAACACTATGATAACAACAGCAAAAAAAGATATGCAGATGATAGCACTCTAATGGCAGAAAGTGAAGAGGAACTAAAGAGCCTCTTGATGAGGGTGAATGCAAAGAGTGAAAAAGTTGACTTGAAAACACAACATTGAAAAAACTAAGATCATGGTATCTGATCCCATCACTTCATGGCAAATGGAAGGGGAAAAAGTAGAAGCAGTGACAGATTTTATTTGGGGGGGAGTGCTCCAAAATCACCATAGACAGTGACTGCAACCATGAAATGAAAAGATGCTTGTTCCTTAAAAATTATGACAAATCCGGACATATTAAAAAGCAGAGTCATCACTTTGCCAACAAAGATCTGTATAGTCAAAGCTATGGTTTTTCCAAAAGTCATGTACGGATATGAGTTTGGCCATAAAGAAGGCTGAGTGCCAAAGAACTGATGCTTTCAAATTATGCTGCTGAAGACTTGAGAATCCTTTAGACTGCAAAGAGATCCAGCATTCATACTTTGGTTGCCTGATGCTAAGAGCTGACTCTCTGGAAAAGATCTTGATGCTGGAAAAGACTGAAGGCAAAAGGAGAAAGGGTGACAGAGGATGGGGCTTCTCTGGTAGCTCAGCTGGTAAAGAATCCACCTGCAATGCAGGAGACCCCAGTTCAATTCCTGGGTTGGGAAGTCCACTGGAGAAGGGATAGGCTACCCATCCAGTATTCTTGAGCTTCCCTGGTGGCTCAGCTGATGAATCCACCTGCAATGCAGGAGACCTGGGTTCGATCCCTGGGTTGGGTAGATCCCCAGATGAAATGGTTAGACAGCATCACTGACTCAATGGACATGAATTTGAGCAAACTCCAGGAGACAGTAGAAGACACAGGAGCCTGGCATACTGTAGCCCATGAGGTCACAAAGAGTAAGACACAACTTAGCAACTAAACAACCACAACAATGGTAACAATAGATGATAAGCACATAACTCATGTAATAGAAGGAGCTGTCATAAGAAAGTCTTGGATTATTTGGGAGGAGGTAATATTTCTGTGATCTTGAGTCTATGCCCACAAATTTTAGAAACCCTAGACGACAGCACCACAAAGTTCTCTTATAAAATACAATGGTCACAATTGAACTTGTATTAAATAATAAACAAGTAACACTATCTGATTTGATTTGATAGTATCACCCATGACTAAAAAAATTTTTTTAGAAGTCTATTTGCAGATAATAAAAAAGAAATAATATAAAATTCATTAAATAAAATCCTATTCACCGCTAGAGTCTTCTGTAACACAAAAAAAATTTTTTAGAAGTCTATTTGCAGATAATAAAAAAGAAATAATATAAAATAAATTCATTAAATAAAATCCTATTCACCACTAGAGTCTTCTGTAACACAATCACTACATGAAATCCCTGCTATGACATTAATAGTAAAATCTAGGAGCTCAATGATTATGCCCTTTCATTGAAACACTGGAAACCTACATTTTAATATTTCATCCCCTGTATTCTAGCATTAACTTTGCAAATTGTGGTTGCTATGCAATCTCCCTACTCCCTACATGTAACAGACAACCAAATATGATTCAGTGGACTATTAAAGAAAATTGAAAGAGACATGTGTACCCCAATGTTCATCGCAGCACTGTTTATAATAGCCTGGACATGGAAGCAACCTAGATGTCCATCAGCAGATGAATGGATAAAAAAGCTGTGGTACATATATACATGGAGTATTACTCAGCCATTAAAAAGAATACATTTGAATCAGTTCTAATGAGGTGGATGAAACTGGAGCCAATTATACAGAGTGAAGTAAGCCAGAAAGAAAAACACCAATACAGTATACTAACACATATATACGGAATTTAGAAAGATGGTAATGATAACTCTGTATGCGAGACAGCAAAAGAGACACAAATGTAAAGAACAGACTTTTGTACTCTGGGAGAGGGAGAGGGTGGGATGATTTGGGAGAATGGCATTGAAACATGTATACTATCATGTAAGAATGAAAAGCTAGTCTAGGTTTGATACAGGATACAGGATGCTTAGGGCTGGTGCACTGGGATGACCCAGAGAGATGATGGGGAGGGTGGTGGGAGTGGGGCTCAGGGTTGGGAATTCATGTACACACCTGTGGTGGATTCATGTCAATGTAGGGCAAAACCAATACAGTATTGTAAAGTACAAAAATAAAATAAAAATTAAAAAAAAAGAAAAGAAAAATGCTAGCTAGCTGTGTTGTGGCAAAATGAAAGACACTAAATGTCAGGTCAGAGTTAAAATTTTTTTCCCTTTGTGTAGAAAAAAAGGGAACAACTGAAGGGTTCATTGGTCAGTTGGTTTGCTTGTTTTTAAGGACAGGGAATAATGTCCATTGTGATCAGATCCAGCAGAAATGTGCAGCCTGGATGGGAGAGAGGAGCAAATCGGTTTAGGAAGCTGTTGGAGAGCAAGAGAAGGGGCAAAAGGTTTCAGAAGGAAAGCCAGAGACTTCTTTTGATTCCAAACCTGTGTTTTGAGAGAGAAAACAAGGCAGAACTCACAAAGAACTCTAGCTGATTATCATATTTTAATCTGTACTATCTTTAGCTCTTGCCCTGCCATTTTCGTCACCACTGATACTTAGAACCTAATTATTTTTTGCTTGCTTCAGGTTAATAGCTACTCTTAGACCACTGAGACTCCTAGTTATGTGACTGATGAATAACTGATAACTAGATGACTGTGACTCTGGACCATATACTCCTGAATTTCACAGCTAGAAGGACATCGAAGGTCATTTAACTCAGCCCCTGACTTTATAGATGAGGAAAACGAAACCTGAGGAGGTTATCTGATTGTACCATAAGAGTTTAAAAATCCACATTGTAGAGCCACGACAGTTTATCTTGTGCAAAATCAGAAACAGGTTCAAAATGTGATATTCATTTGAAAATTCCTTTGGTATTTTTCTTGTTGTGAACATGGCCACTTTATTCACCTGAGCTCAAATATTACATAAAATTTTTAAATTGGACTAGTTCCTGGGGCTCCTCCAGGCAGCGTGGATTTGTGAACATTAACATGTCAACAAACCCTTTATATCTCAAGTTATGGACACTGCATTCATTCTCTCAAACAGTAAAAAATCTCCACTATTTGCCAGACACTCCATGAGGATCTGAGAGCACAGAAAGCCTGAACTGTGGGCCAGTTTGGCTGGAATAATGCAAAATTGTGCAAAAGTGGTGTGAGTGACCTAAAACACACACAAGGTAAAAATCAGAGCCAGCAGAACTAGGTCTGGCTAATCCCAGAATCTGTCTTCCTGCCTGCAGATGAGAGTTTCTGGGGGTGGACCTGGGGTCAGACTGAGGGAAGACGCCTGGAGGGGAGAGTCAGAGAGAGGCCAGGCCCAGGATGTAGAGAGAAGCCAGGCAGAGGGGCCAGGTGTTCAGAGCAGGTGGCAGAGGCCCACAGCAGATGTTGGAGTGGAGGGGTAGGCCCACAGGCAGGGGGCAGGATTGTGAATGGGTTCCAACCTGAAAGTCTTTGTTTTATCTTGTGAAATAGACTATGATGTTGAGCAAGAGTGAGAGGTGATATGATAAGGTAAAGGCAGCTAAAGACATTAGAGGGAAGAATATTGAGGAAAATGAAAAAGGCTGTTGATACAAAGAATGTGAAATAACTGCCAGGCATCATTAAGGGGTCAGCTGAGGTTGGAGACTAAGATTTACTGTGGCGGCAATCCAATTGTGTCATTTTTCTCCAGCGCTAATTAGCTCCCAGGTGTAAGGTCAGAAAAGCTGGACAGCTGAATTGACCCAAGTTCAGAATTTTTCTAGGCTTGTGGGATAAAAAGACAAGAGAGTAAGAGAAGACTGGAGGAGCATGCCATGGAACTCAGGGTGGCCAGGGAAGAAACCAATGGCCAAAGACTCGACTATGCTGTCCGTACACATAAACTACTTTAAACAATCAAATGTTAAAATAGTCAATATTTAATATTCAATTAAAAGATACAAAAATAAGAGATACAATTATTCCACTCTTCTCTCTCAGGACTGTTCTTTGTCCCTAAAGTCTCAAACCTCTCTTATCTCATGTTTCCTGCTTCAGCGGCCAACATCTCCATCCACACAACTGAAGCTTAGGAGTCACCTTTTATCTCGTTCCCTATTCTATGTATATCCCATCAATCACCAAGACCTGGAGATTCTATCTTCTTCATTTATTTTTAATCTATCTCCTCTCCCTCTCTATGGGCACTGAATTCACTCAAGTCCTACCTCACCCAGGTTAATATAACCACATCCAAAGTGGTCTACCTGCCACTTTGCTCCTCTCTGAGCAATTCCCATCAATGCTGATGGAGAAGGAAGTGCAGCGACTGTGAAGGGCAAAGGCTCTGCAGATAAGCCTAGGCTGGAGTTCTAGCATCTTCATCTTCTAGTTGTGAGACTGTAGCTGCAGTCTCAGTTTCTTCATCTTTAAAATAGAAATAATAACCATATCTGTCACGTATCATTCTTGGGAAGATTATCTGAGATGATACACATAAAGAACTGAGCATTAGGCCTGGCACCTGGCAGCCTTCAGTAAACCTCAATTGTTACGTCATTCAGTCAGTTCAGTCGCTCAGCCATGTCTGACTCTTTGTGATCCCATGAACTGCAGCATGCCAAGCCTCCCAATCCATCACCAACTCCTGGAGTTGTCCATTAAGTCGGTGACGCCATCCAACCATCTCATCCTCTGTCATCCCCTTCTCCTCCTGCCTTTAATCTTTCTCAGCATCAGGGTCTTCCAAATGAGTCAGTTCTTCGCATCAGGTGGCCAAAGTTTTGGAATTTCAGCTTCAGCATCAGTCTTTCCAATGAATATTCAGGACTGATTTCCTTTAGAATGGACTGGTTGGATCTCCTTGCAGTCCAAAGGACTCTCAAGAATCTTCTCCAACACCACAGTTCAAAAGCATCAATTTTTCGGCGCTCAGCTTTCTTTGCAGTCCAACTCTCACATCCATACCTGACTACTGGAAAAACCATAGCCTTGACTAGATGGACCTTTGTTGGCAAAGTAATGTCTGTTTTTTAATATGCTGTCTAGGTTGGTCATAACTTTCCTTCCAAGGAGTAAGCATCTTTTAATTTCATGGCTGCAATCACCATCTGCAGTGATTTTGGAGCCCCAAAAATAAAGTCTGACACTGTTTCCACTGTTTCTCCATCTGTCTGCCATGAAGTGATGGGACTGAACGCCATGATCTTTGTTTTCTGAATGTTGAGCTTTAAGCCACCTTTTTCACTCTCCTCTTTCACTTTCATCAAGAGGCTCTTTAGTTCTTCACTTTCTGCCATAAGGGTGGTGTCATCTTCATATCTGAGGTTACTGATATTTCTCCTGGCAATCTTGATTCCAGCTTGTGCTTCATTCGGCCAAGTTTCTCATGATGTACTCTGCATATAAGTTAAATAAGCAGGGTCACAATATATAGCCTTGACGTAGTCTTTTTCCTATTTGGAACCAGTCTATTTTTCCAAGCCCAGTTCTAACTGTTACTTCCCCACCTGCATACAGATTTCTCAAGAGGCAGGTCAGGTGGTCTGGTATTCCCATCTCTTTCAGAATTTTCCACAGTTTATTGTGATCCACACAGAGGCTTTGGCATAGTCAATAAAGCTGTGGTGGTGGTGGTGGTGATTTAGTTGCTAAGTCATGTTTGACTCTTACAACCCCATGGACTATAGCCTGCCAGGCTCCTCTGTCCATGGGATTCTCCAGGCAAGAATACTGGAGTGGATTGCCATTTCCTTCTCCAGGGGATCTCCTGACCCAGGAATCGAACCCCAGTCTTCTGCATTACAGGCAGATTCTTTACCAACTGAGCTATGATGGGAGCCCCAGTAAAGCAGAAATAGATGTTTCTCCGGAATTCTTGCTTTTCTGATGATCCAGCGGATATTGGCAATTTGATCTCTGGTTCCTCTGCCTTTTCTAAAACCAGCTTGAACATCTGGAAGTTCACAGTTCACGTACTGTGGAAGCCTGGCTTGAGAATTTTGAGTATTACTTCACTAGCATGTGAGATGAGTGCACTTGTGTGATAGTTTGAGCATTCTTTGGCATTGCCTTTCTTTGGGATTGGAATGAAAACTGACCTTTTCCAGTCCTGTGGCCACTGTTGAGTTTTCCAAATTTGCTGGCATATTGAGTGCAGTACTTTCACAGCATCATCCTTCAGGATTTGAAATAGCTCAACTGGAATTCTATCACCTCTACTAGCTTTGTTCATAGTGATGCTTCCTAAGGCCCACTCAACTTCACATTCCAGGATGTCTGACTCTAGCTGAGTCAGTCATCATGCCATTGTGATTATGTAGGTTGTGAAGATCTTTTTTTGTACAGTTCTGTGTATTCTTGCCACCTCTTCTTAATATCTTCTGGTTTGTTTAGGTCTATACCATTTCTGTCCTTTATTGAGCCCATCTTTGCATGAAATGTTCCATTAGTGCCATCATTATTCTAACCACCTAACAACACACAAACCAAATCTTATCATCCCCCTGCTTGAAATCCTTCAGTGGCTTACCCCAGTCTAGCCCTCCCCTGCTCAGCTCACTCTCCTGCTCTTACACATCACAGCTCTCTCTCTGCTGGCACACTTTTCTTTTCAGGTCCCTTCCTCTACTAGCAAATGCCTGATGGCCCTTTGAGGCTCAGTCCAGTCTCCTGCGTTAGATGCTCCCTCATGCACTCCCCTTAGCAGCACCTGTATACTGCACCACAAGCTTCTTGTCTCTTTATGTTCCTGAGCCCTCAAGAGGCAGTAGCACAGACCTTGCTAAATAGGGAATGGAGGTGAGAAACAGAAGAGCTGTCTGTGTTAAGCATGAGTAGAGCACTGAATATATTTCAGGGTGCAGTGGAGACAAGGCTGAAAAGGCAGGCAGAAGGCAAGGCTTTCTAAGCAATGCTAGAGTGTGGATTTTATCCCAAATAAGATAAGGAGAAGTGCCCTCTCACACAAAGGTAAGAGGGGGAAAAAGAGAAATCAAAGGAAGGAAAGAAAATGAAGAAGAGAAAGATAAAAATAAGCTTTTAAACTAAAACATCCAAATGAAGTTTTTCACCCAAAGCCTGGCTTCAAAGACTAACTACAAAATGACCGGCAAAAATAGACTTCAAAAGACACAACCAAATATACATCACAGTGGCAAGAATCAAATATATAAATACAATCAATTTGTTTCCTCATTAAAAGCCTTCATGAAGAAAATGATTTAATACAAATGCTAAAGCTACTGACACAGATTAATCAAAAAATAACAACAAAATTCTAATTAAAGACTTAATATTATTTCACTCATTCACTAAAACAAAACTTGAATAAATATATAAAAACAGAATCTAGAAAGCATCCTTCTATGGTAACCACTCTAAGAGCTACAGTGAATTGCTGAAATTAAAAAAACAACTCCTATCCTTAAGTGTACAGTTTCTTCCAATTAAGAACTGAGATGTACACAAAAATTCAGAAATCATTTTAAAATTATTGCACAGTTTGGCCCTCAACTTGACTTTTTTCTAACTGTACAAGAGTCTGTACTAAAATATCATTCTTCCCCATTTATTTTTTGGTATAGTGCCTATAGCAGTCACAGTTAAATCCTTCTATGAGGTACTCAGTTATCCAAATCATAAAAGTAGGAAACTGGATTAGAGCTAAAGGCTAATGCCTATGTGACCAGTTCTACTGCTGTATCAATACAGGTCAGGGGTCACCAGCAGTTCAGTCACAATAACCAGTCAATCTCAGGATTTACCTGACCCATCCTGGGGCCAGGACTTCTGGTTCTGTCCCACATCAAGGATTCCCCAGCATCAAAAATGTCTCCAGATGTTTCCAGGCCATGGGGAAGCACTTAAGACAGCAGGCAAACATCAGGACAAGGAAAGAACCAAGACTATTTATTCTGAGCATATCTCCATCCCTCATCCTAGAAGCTAATTAGGTTGAAATGTTGTCAGCTACTGGCTGGCCCTAAGCCCTGCTGGTAAGATCTTCCTGTCAATCAAACCCAGTCATATTGGGAGACCCTCCTAACCACTCAAACCAACAGTCTACTCATATTTCCCAGTCAAATCCTTCTTCCTTTGTTCCCTCTCACTGTTAAAATTCAGTTTAAAACCCAAATAGCTACTTATCTGAACAAAAATGGTATCTTCTAATAAAGATTTCTACACCTACTTGTCTGATTTTAAGAATCTCCTGGAACCCTAATTGAAACACAAATTCCCCAGGGTCCACACCAGACCTAGTAAATTAGCATGTCCAGGTTAGTGACCTAAAAGTCTGTGTTTTTAACAAGATCCCCAGGTAATTCATATGATGGGGCTAGTTTGTAGAACACCATTAAGGACATGGGTATTTCATAAATGGTTGCCTGTTAAGGGAATTATAAACAGGCAGCCCCTAGTTCAAGTAAAGACTGTGTTCCAAAATTCACTTCCATTGTTTGGATCTGGAAATGCATTTTCCTAATGAAACAAAGTGATAGATAATGTTAAATTTTCTGCATCTTCTTTAAAAAAATTAAATCTTGTTTACAAATCTGAAATATAGTAAATACAATCTTTAATTTACCAACCAACCACACTTCAAAAGCTGAAGCACAATGTTGGCCATTTAGAATGTTTTCCCACTGACATAAAGTTCTGAAAAGTGGTTATATTATCTGGTTATCCATAAAAGCTTGTGAAGCTCATAATAAACCAAAGGCAGCTATGGAATCAAAGATATAAATATGAGCTCAAAGCAAGAAATGCTGGGAAGAAAGAAACATCTGTCTTCCTTTTCTGGGCATGCAGAGAATAAACATAGGCAAACTTTGGAGTCTTATCCCTCTTCTCTCCCTTTGCAACCATCTTCTGCCTCCCAGAGGCCTCAGCCTAGGAACCAAAGACTCATATGATAGCCATAATTCCCTACTAAAGCATCAGCTTACCCATCCCTGTCCCATGCTTTACACTCTTCAGTCATGTACCTCTTCTCCACAAATCTAGTAAAAATTCCCATTTCCAGGATTTGATTCCATCTTATCTTTTCAGCTATGTATCTCATTACTTCCTTATACCTAATCATCAGAATTATCCTTTGGTTCCCAACCATGGCTAAACTTTTATCTCCTCTGTTTCTTTGTACATGCTATTTTTGTGTGCAATACATCTGACCAAAAATCCATCCCTTTCAAATCCAAGACCAAGCCATGATGACATTTCATCCATGAAGATTTCTTATTTCTGTATCTTTTTTATTTTTCTCATTAGGTTGTAAATTTTGGGGGAATATCTATTGGGTATCTACAATGTAACATGCCTTGTATTAAGCACTTTCATATACATAGCAACAATCCTACAAGGTGGGTGTATTGTATAATTATTCAGTTTATCTGGTTCAAAAACAACAAGTTATAGGAAGACTGAAAACTGTCATATAATCACCACAAAAATGCTTTGCACATAGTAGATGCTCAATAAATATTTGTTGCATGAATGAAGTGGCATTATTCACTTATGAAGAAATCAAGCCTCAGTAAGAGTGCTGGCCAGACAATCATCTCGCCTTGGTTCAAATCCCAGTTCCAAACCCTAGCAGTTGTCTAAACTTGAGCAAGTTCTCTGAACCTCAGTATTCTCATCTGCTAGCTGGAGATTATTAACAGTATTCACCTCACACCTCTTGTGAGGGATAAATGAGAAAATGTGTATAAAGTCCTCCAACACTGGGCCTGGCATACAGTAACTGTGTGATGCATGTTAGCTGTGACTGTAACTCTTCAGTTGCAGAGGCAAGAGTTTCCAGAGCCCTCATTCTTTCTGAAGAAAAGGATCCTCTGTTAACTTTATAACCCTCGTGTACCTAGCACTGTGTGTTGCCCATAACATAGGTTCAACAAACTTATTGAATTTCCACAGCACAATCATCGTAACCAAAAGTCAGAAGAAAACCATTCAATAAGGCTAGTGCCCATCAAAGTACTCTGGCATGTAGAGTTTGAATGATTTTTAATTTCTCCTTTTTATCTATTTGTATTTTCTAAATCTCTACAGTGAACGTGTAAATCTTAAATCACTGATATCAGAGACCTTATCCCTCCAAGTGAATTTATATTTGTAAAAGAGGACTATGCGCCTAAACGAATCTCTAAATGGTGAAAATCCAGGTATGTAACAAACTGAAACCAAACATTTCAGACTAACTAGAGAAGATACCCATGCATGGTGGGCTCTGTGCTAGCTTTGTTCATAAGTCTGGCCGCTTACTGGCCCAAGAACTTCTTGAAAAACAGGGATATATCTTCTTTGACACTGTTTTGATCACCTGGCATTGTGCCCAATAAAGAGTAAACAAATAGCCAATACATATTTGTTAAGTAAATTAACTGCTTCCGGCTTGTAATCCTCACTCTTGCTTTTAGTTAATTCCATTTCTCTCCATGACCAACATGAAAATCAATCACGGTGACTGATGTTTTGAGAAGGAGGAAGTGAATGGTTTACTCAAGCACCATCACTTTGGAAAGTTAGTCTCACAAATAAAAATGTTTCACTAAATAGCCACATAGAGTGTAGATAATCCTTTTCTAATGAGGGATTCATCCTGTGTCAGTTCAGTGCAGCTCAAAAAGGTAAAATCTAAGAAAGAGAAGTTGTTCCTTGTCAACAATTAGATACCTCATCTAATGAAGACCTTGAGAATGAACTTCCTTTATTAAAAAAAAAACACAACTTATTTTAGAAAAGTCATCATAAATTACTAAAAGGACTGCTGTATTTCATATGGCTCAAAAATAATCTTACTTTTGTATGTGTGTGCACATGCATGCTTAGTCACAGAGTTAAAAAAAAAAACCTCCAAATACATCTATTTATTTGATAGAAGTGACCCAAGGCTACAATTAAAGACCAATTTCCTCTATCCACATCTCTTTTCCCTGCAATGCCAACTCCTTTCCCACCTGGAAATAAATACTCTTTGGTTTTTAAATCCCTGCTTCTTTTTGTTCCCTGCCTCTTTGTAAAATAGGAAAGGCTCTGATATCAATGATTTAAGATTTACACATTCACTGTAGAG
Source organism: Aepyceros melampus (assembly GCA_006408695.1). Lineage (NCBI taxonomy): Eukaryota > Metazoa > Chordata > Mammalia > Artiodactyla > Bovidae > Aepyceros > Aepyceros melampus. The sequence goes on along the minus strand of SJXQ01002816.1, from coordinate 16,939 downwards.
ATTTAGAAAAGACAAATAGATAAAAAGGAGAAATTAAAAATCATTCAAACTCTACATGCCAGAAATTACCATCATTAACATTTTGGTATATTTTTTCAGACATGTCTCTAAAAAAAAAACAAAAACAATTAAACCATTTCTTCATGTATAATATATCTTATCATTCCATATCAATATATCTTCTTCTATAGCACAAATGATTAAATTATCTTCTTTTTTATATCTCCCCTTTCAACAGAATGGAGGAGCAGAATAAACTGGAACAGGGAGAAGCCTGAGGCAGAGAATCAGAAAAGAGAATTGTGCAAAGCTCTGAGTAAGACTTCATGAGAGCTAAAATTTAGCCAGTGAGAAAGAGAATAGAAGGGAAAAGACAGATTTAGAATGAAGAATCAATAGGCTTGTTGATGGTTTGAGGAGTAAAGAGAGAGGGGTCAGGAGTGACTTCCAGGATGCTACCTAGTAGGTCAGGACCCAGTGAAAGCAGAAATAGACTTTAGGCGTAAGCAGAATATAAAAATAATGAGTTCAGTTCTGGACACTCAATCAGATATGATTCTTCTGGCTACAAAATAACAGAAAATTTGACTGACAGAGGCTTAAGCAAATACAAGTTTATTTTTCCTTCAAAACAAAAAGTCTGAAGACTGGTGATTCTATGCATGACGCAGGGGTCCCAACAATGGCATGAAGAAGCTAGGTTCTTCCCTTATTTCTGCTCTAACACCTTAGAGCACAGTAATGTCTTACAGTGGCTACCGCATTTCTGTGCTTTATTTTGGCCCCCCAAGCATAAGATTTGGAGAAGGAAATGGCACCCCACCCAGTATTCTTGCCTGGAGAATCCCATGGATGGAGGAGACTGGTAGGCTATAGTCCACAGGGTCGCAAAGAGTCAGACACGACTGAACGACTTCATTTTCTTTTCTTAAGCATAAGATCGTCATGTGAGAAGCTATCAGAAGCCTTCTCATGTTTCTTTGGCCAAAACTGTATCTTATGCAAATTCTAGACCAACCACTGGCAAAACAGAATGGCTTTCAGATCATGAGTCCTTCCCTGGGAAGGTGGGGTGCTGCTGTCTAGGAAGAATGAAGGGTGGCTGCTGGGGAGGCATACAGCAGGGTCTGTCCCAGCTTTGCAAGTCTGAGATATCTAGAAGATAATCTGTAAGACACCCAAAAGGAGCTGTCCAATATGCTGTACAGCGCCTTGGAGAGAGAACTGCAGTTGAACTGCAGAACTAGGAGTCATCCATGTTCTAGGGAAGTTACAGACTTAGGGGGCATGCATGCAACTGCTTACAGAGAATGTGATGAGAGAGAGGCAAGCCCGAGAAATAGCAGTGAAGAGGGCAGGGTAGAAAAACAAGCTCAAGCCAAAGCCTAAACTAAGAGTATAAGTACAAGGAAGAAGGAAAACCAGGAGAGATTATTATCATGGGGACCAACAGAGGGAGAGAGTTTTTATTTGCTGTTGATGTTTTTATTTGCTTGTTTGTTTTTACTTTTTGAGGAAACGGAAGCTATTAATATCGTCACATGCTGCAGATACACCAAATAAGACAAGGATTAAACAGTGTCACCCAGATGATGCAATGAGCAAGTTACTGGTACTTTGGCAAGAATAACTTGATAGGAGCAGAGATTAGATTATACGGGACTGAAAAGAGGCCAAAGAAGAAGCCAGAAATGGCTAGCCTAGGTTTCTATTTCAAGAAGGGTGTCTATTAAAAAAAGGGAGAGAGAGAGATACAGGACAGTAGCCAGAGAGGGAATCACTGTGTAGGATGTAATGTTTTTCTTAATATTAGGAGGGATTTGAGCATATTTATATGATGAATGGGAGATGTAATCAGGAGGGAAAAGCTAAATTTGAGAGAAGGTCTCTGGGAGGCAGTGGTTATAGCAGAGTGCAGATGACAACTATGAGTCAAAGCCTCAGTCCTCAAATAGCATGAGGGGAGACTCTGAACTCAAACGATGACAGAGAATTGTAAAACCAGGTAGGCAAATCTCAAAAGGGAAGAGGTTTGGCAGAAGACTGAATAGTAAAAATCTAGAAACGACAAGCAAGCAGCATGAAGGATGCCAACAGCACTTCTGGAAAATGAGCAAGTTCTATTTAAGACAGCTGCAAGCAAAACAGTATCCTGAAGAAGAGTTATGTTTTACTTGGGCAGGGATGGAGAAAAGAGGTTGAGGATATCGTGGAGTTTGATTATACTAGAACATGGATTCTAGGAAACCCAGGGGGAAGGATTAGAAAAGAAGACCTCAAGAAAGATGAAAGATGGTGGAAACAAGGAATTGCAAAGCTTTATAGGAAACATGATAACCAAAGGCAGAGGGCTTATGATGGATCATGTCTGGACTAACTGGCATCCACACTCCAACAGAACTCCAACACATGGGCAGCAGCCCTGTAACCTTATGCCACAGAATATTAGAGAAATGTCATCACAGGAGACGTTTAAAGAGATGGATGCCATCTTTACAAACGGCTCTGTAACTCCTAATGCTCAATAAAAAGAATGTGTTCTATCTTTGGACAAGAATATGTGGGGCTGGCTACTGAATAGTAAATTTCAAAATATAGAGGATCTCTTGTTCTAATGTTTAGCCAAGGACCAGATAACACATTTATAACAGTTTCTCCGTCATTCAACTCACATTATTGAGCTCATATCATATGCCAGTACTGTGATAGATTGTTTTTTAAAAAATGAACATCCATGTGATTAAGAAGTTTATAATCTCCATAAGTATGTCTTCTGAGTTCTAAGAAACTGAATTTAAAATGAACTTAAAAGTATGTGGTAGAGAACTGATTCTCAAACATTTATGTGCATACAAATAACCTTGGAACTTATTAACATGCAGGTTCTGATTCAGTGGGTCTGATTCAATGAAGCCTGAGATTCTGCATTTTTAACAACTTTTCAGGTGATGTTGATGTTGCTGGTCCATGAGTCACTCTTGAGTATCAAGAAGCTAGGACTCTAGCAAAAAGGATTTCTTGCTTTACCTTTTCTAGTTACAATGACTTATAAGGTCCTAAATTTTTTCCCCTTTTCCTTTTTGACCCTCTTACCAATCTGTTCTTTCTAATAAAAAGAGAGGTTAGGGTAGAAAAACTTACAAAAAGCTTGCTCTTCTATTAGCTACAAAAGCAACTATTAGCTATACAGACCGCTGTCATGAACATGTCAACCATCTATCTCATGTGATTACATACTTTTGTGGAATCCCTACTATTTCAAACAGGGCACCTAGATATTCAGTAAAAGAATAAACAGACTGGGAGCAGCAATTAATTCTAGTTATGCCATATGGCAGTATAGAACACTGGCTGGAACCTGAAAACTCAATTTCACAAGAGTTTTACTTACTCTGAATTTTAATCATTATAGGATCAGCAAACATATGTCTACCAACTTGCCCCATTTACACAAAATTCTAAAGAATAATCACACTGCATACTCAAAAATGATTGGTTTTTCCCAAATGGATTTAAAATTTCTCTTCTACTGGATTCTCAAAATCAAGTAGCTGCTGACAGCTCCAGTTTAATTTCTCTTTAAAACAAAATCTTCAAACAGTACTTTTAACAAATAGTATTGTTTGCTTTCTTACCATCTTCATCGTCAGCTCACAGTGTAATTTTGCACAAGTATAATTTTCTCTGGTTCTGGATTCCTCATCTTTGGGGCTGGCTCAGCTGCTGACCCTCCTTGTCCCTGTGAACTCCCTCCATCGTGCCTGTCACTGCTGAGACACCCATCCCACCACATTCTCTCCATTTCACCTCTCTCCAGAATGGAGACATTATCATTTCTAACACATACTCCATCGCCTGTCCTATTAGAGCTAAGATTCTTTCATCTCCTTACATCTCATAATTTCAAGATAAGGACAAAAAAAATCAGTTCTTTTTCTGTGAACTTTTGTCTCTGGTGCTTGAGAGACTATCCTGATATTCCCTGAACATGTTTTAGTGATAACATTTACTGCACCAGGGCCAAAATGATTTTCTGCCACTTTCAATTCTAGTTCAATAAAAGAATAAGAGCTTTGTTTCTAACCTCTGTCATTTTTAATACCATAAAATGATTTTAAAAATGTAAAATTGAGTTCCATTTCCTACTGGACTACCAATCTCATATTAGTTTTCCTTTTATCAAATTTATGAGGAAAGTCAGAAATTGCCTTTCCTTAAAAAAGATCAAAATCTCAGGATCTCCTGGGCAGAATGCTTGAATTGAATTTGAGCTCTCAATAATTGCTGGCCTGGAAGTCTTAAAGAAGTATAAAAGTTAGATACTTAAAGTTAGTTATGTCAGAAATAACAAACTGAAGGATTATCCCTTAGACTACTATCGTCTGAAATAATAAGGTTATTCTTAGAAAATTATAATCCTAAAAATACCACAGACATACTTATTACATTTCCAACTTGAGGAAGTCTATGGTTTTCTGAAACCACAGTATGAATGAAGTCTATGGTTTCTGAACTTCAAAGTGAAACAAATGTTTTTTGCAATATCATATTATGAAATGTTTCAGATATGCATAAAAGGTAAATGAACACCCATATATGTGTATACTCATAATCTAGATGCTATGATTCATATTTTGTTATATCTGCTTTGTCACTTATCCATCCATCCATCCATCCATCCATCTTGTTTTTGATGCATTCCAAAATAAACGCAGATGTTGCTAGACTCTAGATGCATATATAATTAACTAAACTTCAATATTTATTTACAGTTCCTTTAAACCAATAAGCTTTTGAAAGATGCCAAATCTTTTTTAAAATAATGGCTTGCTTAAGTAAACTATGCAACCAATTAGAAATCCTACATTCTAAATCCTAATCTTTTATTAATGCTCTTACTTTGAGTAATGTACATATCTTAGTTTTATCATCAACAAAAAAACAAAGGTTCTTGGTAGATATGATAGGAGGTCTTGATTATCAAATCGTAAAATGAACATTGTGGTTACAGCAGAATCCAGAAAAGAGAGACACTCCCTTAATATAACTGAGAAATAGCCAATTGGAAATTATGTAGGCATAAAGTTTTCTATAAATTATAATAACTCAACAAGTCTCACAAACTCAAGAGGGAGCTTGAGGGTGAGCATTTAATCATAACACATAAGCGTCACTGTATATCTATGATAAAACAAATTGATTATTGAAGACTGAGTCACTCCAAGTGGGAATTTCATAACAAGGCACTAGCATCAAACTGGAATTTTCTTGGCTTTATGAAGCCGTAGCAGGCTTATAAACTCCTTATTAATTAAGTAGAGTAAGCACTGCCACAGAGATAGCTGCCCCTTCCTTTATGAGCTGTTTATTTCCCTACACTGATTTTTTTTTTTTTCTTTCTTTTAGAAGATTGGCCTGGAAGGGGCATTCTTTGAAGCCTGAAGAATCAAAGCTGCTGCAAAGCACTGCTGAGAGTTTCGAAAGAATTATGAAGAAACTACATTGGACCTGAGGCAATAGGCTGAGATCTCCCTAAACAGGTCAGCAGTGGGTCTGCAAAATATTCCCATTGCCAAGGAGGCGGTGACATCTTGTGTAAATCAAAAACTAAAACCCTGAGATATCTCATTTCCATTTTAAATGCATGGGGGTTAAATATGGATATCTAGCACTTGAGAAGTTCCTGTGGGATTGATTTTTTTTTCCTGTCGTTTCTGAGCCCTTTGCTGAGTGTGATAAGAAGGATCGCATTTCATTATCAACCCTGCTAGTGCTGCACTTCAGGGATACTAGATGAGGCTACACAGTGGAGAGAAGATCCGGCTTCCAAAGAAGAAATGATTCACATGTTGTGATTATAAAAACCCACTTTAGGCCCAACTCATTTTCAACAGAATCATGAAATAAAATGAAATCCCAAGGAAATGAAATTTCTGCATCATTTTGCAAATTAAAAAAAAGAAAAATCACAGTGATACCATAAAAGAAATCAAATTTTTGAGGTTTCAAGGTTTGATTGGTAATGTTTGCAATTTTGTAACATTTGAAAAAACAATCCTGAATAACATTTTGGGGAGGCAACTGAAAAAGAAAACACAAGATCATGGTTAGGTGAATCTTCTATTGAATCAGACAATGTTACAGAAAAAACATCAGAACAAAGACTTTGAATTCTGAGAGCTGACCCAGTGCTCTTGCATTTCTCTCCCCTTTGCTCTAATTTCAGTGTAACACAGGAAGTGGATACAGGATGGATCTATATCAGAAATAAGAGAAAACCAGCAAATTAGAGATAACCACAACCAGGAGGGCCTCAAGCCACAAGTTTCTGGAGAGCCACAAATAGATGAATACAAAGAGGCATTTTTCCCCCCCACTGGCTTTCTATAAGCAGAAAAAATAGCACACATTGGGACAAAAGATTAGATCCAGATCAAGTGAGATTTAAAATCAAGGCCAAAGTAAACATTGGTAAAATGAAGACAGTAATTTCATATAAATGATCTTTTCACACAATGTATGAATTAAGAACCCCCATTTATAGACAAATAGAAAAGCTTCTAGTATTAAAAAATTGATACTGAGGATTTTCTGAGATCTTCCAAGACAAATCCATTTCAAGTAGATAATAGGAATGTGCCCAAGTAAAAATGATGGCTATAATTCTATCAGAAGTAAAGCAAATTCAGAGACATAACTATAGGACTAAATAGTAGTGCTCAGCTTATTCTAATGGGTCAGTCCAACCTGAAGGGAGAAATCTCAGTTATCTACCTGCTTCCCAGGTTTCATTTCAAAAGTCCTTTCACTCTTGACAGAACATGTTATTCTGTCTAATGAGCTCAGTACTGGGAATGTTTAATAAAAATATTTGAAAAAAAATCAAGATTAAAAAAAACCCCACTTACTAAAAAGTTATTGTACATCAAAATTACTCATATAAAATATTTATTTTTGGGATGACCGAAGGGAGAGGCTTCTATCTACTAACATCACCAAAATAGCCCAGTGTAAAAGAAAACAAAAATGGATCAATTTAATCTTATAGCTGGTACCAAATCCAAGACACCTACTCAAGTGAAAGAATAAATGAAATAATCATCATCATAAAATTAAAAAAGAGTCATACACTTCAAGGTTACTTTGAAAGTAGAGGAAACTTGCTATGAAAGAACATGTAATAAAATGATCTTCCTTTCCAGATTAAGCCAAGAGACGAACAGCAAGTAATATTATATCAGTTTCACCTGTAGACCATTTCAGACTAAAAGAGCAACAAAAATAACCCTTTACTACTCCCAGTAAGTATATCTCCAAAAATCTTTAACACAATTGTGAAATCTCAACATACACTCACTAAATAACAGAAAACTAGTACAGGGATTTAGCATGTAATTGATAACTTGAGAGCCGTGAAGTTATGAGTTTTTGTTTGCTTTCTTGGTTAAGGGTGAGAAGCAAAGATAGGATTGGAAAATGAAGAAATGAATTTTTAAACTTCAAGATGTGATCAAATTATTGCTGAGTTTGAAGCCTTTTCAGAGCTCTTTAAACTTAAATGGATTGCACTAGTACCTACTACATTTTTTATTTCTGCATTGGCACTGAAACTCCAGTGAAAGTAGCAAAGTGAACACAAAGAGAAGATATGAACAAATATCTAAACTTGTAACACAAATGTACCAATAACACATTTCACATTTCTTCTCTTGATAAGCACACTTCATCTGAATGTTTTTTGTTTTGGAATTTTAAGCTCAATAACCAGCATTTAGGAAAAGTAACATTCTCCATGTAATTAATGGTGATAATATTGACAGCATATCACTTTGAAAATCTTGCTCTCAAGAGTTACATTGGACTAACTCCTTGTCTTTCCTCCTATAATACAAAGACACAAGAACAATATATTCTTAAACTAAATTCTGTTTTAAAGCTAAATCCATGGCAAGATGACAAGAAAAACGAAGTTCCCAAGAGAACTGGAATTATTTTTATGATATTTGTACTAACATATCATGTTTCATGCAGAGCTATATGCTAACCACCCACAATGAGACATGTTCAAGATATTCTTTCAGTCTGTACTTGAAAAGCACTGGTTTTGTGGGGTTTGTGCCATAATCCTGTTATATAAAGTTATTTCTTTATTTCTTTCCATTTCAATATGCTATTAATCTACCTGTCTCTTTTTGGAACTCCTTTAAGTTTCACAAAAGAAAACAATACTCCAAGTTTGTTTCCATTGGCTCTAGACTTCACTTCCAACAGTGAGCATAAATGACTAGCTGTTCCAAAATGAGCCATGGAGAATTTATCCCTACCTCAGTAATAAAAATTTTCTATTTTCTTCACCCTTTCCCCCATTCTCAATGCATTCTTGCTGTCAGATGGCCTCTCCTGAATCAAACTTAAGAAATGCTCAACTGTTTCTGCAAATGTGTAAGAATGCCATCAAATGTCTGAGTATAGATCAAGTATGTTTCACTCCAGGTGTCTCACAGCTGGCGCTGGTCCTGCAGTGACCACCGCAATAAAACAGGAGGAGCCTCTGCCTGGCTTTCATCCTAATCATTCTCTAAAGAACTTGCTGAAAACTTGGACTCAGAATGTGAAAGCTGTTAGTTTTAGGGAGAAGGTTTAAATGAGGAGGCAGTTTGAAGAAGAGCCACAAACATCACAGCTCAGGACAGCAAATACCACAACAGGACTTCATTTCCTCGGAATTATGCAAAGTGCCCTCCATTTTTCATCTTATATGGAAAACATTATCCTTCATTGGTAATACTCTTAAGCCAAAAAAAACTCTATAAAGACAGAAATACAGATATGATTTTCAGTCTGGGAAGACAGAAAAGCTACTTGTACTGAAAAACAGATGAGCACTTGGAGGACATCCATGACTCAACACAACTCTCATTTTCTGGGGTCAGTCACTCTAGGCAATCGAAAGGTGGCAAACAGCACATAACAGCTGTGATGAAGTCAAATGCTTTAATTACAGCGAGTCCACAGTCAGATGGCAAACAGCACTGAATTCTGAGCCACCAAAAAAATTACGGCCAAGCCCCTAGAGTTTACCAGGAATCAGTATTTTCCCATCACTCCACTCTATTCTCAAGCAACACAGTGTTGAGGAGATAATTAAAGGAATTAAAGCAAGGACACAACAAAGATAGAATGGAAAGTTTTGGTGATGGGGAGTACATGTATATATGGCATTTATATTTATCTAGTGTCTTTCCCAGATTATCCTGCTAGAGATTTCTTACCCACCTTTGGCCCTAATGTGCCAAGTTAGTAGTTTTAGACAGATTCCTACCTCCCCCACAAATTTACCAAACCCCTAAAGTTTTATTGCTTTAATATGACTCAAGATAAAACTTTTAAAGTGCCTTTCATTAATTCTTTTGATGTTACTTTGCCATTTTCCATATACATTTAGCTCTCAAGTTTGATGATTCCCAAATTTCCTTTCATACTCAGCCTCTGGGAGAGATACAACTTCCAAGCAAAAAAAAAGTAAATGCGATTGGTATTGTACAAGCTTTCAGTGCTCTCAAAGCAACTGCTACCAATACATATAAGTACATAACATCAACCAGCCATACATGGGGCCATGCACGCAATGTGGCTGAAAAAGAAGATTCAGTAAGACAAGGGTTACATTATGGGATGATGATTGAATGGGTAAATTTAAGACAATTTCAAACAGCTTGCCAAAGGAAATCCTCATTTTTCCATTTTCTTGTATAGTATCTAATTTCTGGCTCCTCATTTCCTCCTGATCTGATAATTATGAAATTCTAAATAAAGTGTCATCTTTCTTACAACAAATCAATGAACAGAAAGCTCCCATCAACAATGCAGATGTTTCCTAAAACCTCTGCTGATTATTTCCTGAATATCTATCCCACAAACCACACAGCAAGTCCTTTGAGAACAAGGAACCCTCTCTACCTCATAATAAATACAGCTTCTATGTCTGTGTGCATGGGTGTGTGTGTATGAGTGTGTGTATCACTTAAAAAAGAGAACTAAGAAGTAACATGTAAGTGATAACAGTGAGTCGCCACAAAATCACCTTTTATTTATTATCTATTTCAGATTGAAATTCAGTCCTTTCCAAGTGCTGCACTGCAAATAACAGGAAAGGAGAATTTCTATTCATTGTATATTTGTCTCCACAGATGAAATAAAATTATTTTTACATTCCTTACCACAGATTTATACCATTAACTCATCTCTTTCCCTATCCTTGGTGGCTCAGATGGTAAAGTGTCTGTCTGCAGTGCAGGAGACCCAGGTTCGATCCCTGGGTTGGGAAGATCCCCTGGAGAAGGAAATGGCAGCCCATTCCAGTATTCTTGCCTAGCAAATCCCATGGACGGCAGAGCCTGGTAGGCTACTGTCCATGGGGTCGCAAAGAGTCGGACATGACTGAGTGACTTCACTTTCACTCCCTATTATACAGTTTAAAATAATTCCATCTTTGTTCCTCATGCCATCCTTATAATAACCTATAATACAAAGATCAACTTTGTATTTAAAAAATAAAAAATTCTTTAAGTTACTAACTGAGCCTTCAGATACACAACTAAGCCTAAACTTATCCACTAATAAAGTATAGGGAAGTTTGTTTTAAACACTCTTCCAACCTACCAAAAATTACAGATATTCTCACTTTTGCAAAAAGCTCTCATCTTTTGCATTCTGTTTGTTTCAATTATTCAGGGCAACCCAGGCTGATAATTACACAGTCCCCAGTTGCTGAGTAAAAGTGATACTTAATTAGCCAGCAGGAAAGATCGATTAAGATCCAGCAGGGCATCTTGTGAAGTTCTCTCACATTCCTGGAGGGAATATATTCTGGCCGTGCCCTTCGAAAGGATAAAACTCTTTGCTTCTAAAGAGTTTCAATGACGTTTCTAAAGTAGATAATAAGATCTGTCTGCCACACAAATGAAATCCCAGGTATAACACTGCTGATGCTCTTCTCTTCCTTTACTAAGAGTACACATTTCAAACGTTTCAAATCACATTCCTCCAAGTTGAAAAAGACTTAAGATTGTACTCACTTATCCTCACCTCTCATTCAGTTACCACACTTCAAACAAGAAGTAGTTGGGGAATATACTGTAATGGAAATTTTAAATTTCTCCCTCCATCAAACAAGTGTATGCACCTGTCAGGTGCTCACATTCTAAAAGGCACGAACTAGGTGAGGGCCTTTAATTAAAAAAAAACTTAATGAGCATGATATTCCAATCAGCCTGAGATTAAGACATTTTAATAGGAAGAGAGAATCAACTGGATAAGTCTAGTTTAAGATTTCCATTCGGAAAGGAGATGAGGATATAAAATCAGGACCAAAAGTCATAATGGAAATTATCTCATACTGCTTAACATCCTCTCTTTCAGTAATTTGGACAAGCATAAATATTTAGCTTTTCACCCATTTTGCAAAAGTGTCCAATAAAGACTAACATAACAATCCAAAGCTAAAAGCAGAATAACTTTTTTAACATACATAATTATCAAAATATTTCCATTGTGGTAAACTAACTACCCTAAATATGCCTGCCTACCTTCAGTGCAATTCAGTAAACATTTAAAAGCCTCTACCAAGTATAAAGAACTATAATAAGTGTGTCTTACTTTGATAATTTATATACAATTAAAGTAGATTTTGCTGATTATAAATTGCTTTAAACTTTATGAAGAAGAATAATGGAACCGGTTTATACAAACCTAGCTTTGATTTGCTGCAAGCCCCGTAGAATATGGTCTCTGTTGTCCTTTGCACCAGCACTGAGGTTCTCATTCCGCAAACCTTCAGCCAAGAACTCCTCAGTATCTAAAGGAAAAGGAAAGCTGATCAACAGAAAAGAAAAAGTACCAAGAGAGAAGGAAGAAAATCTGGAGGATTAACAAATGAGTATAATTTTCTCTTTAAAAACATTAAAGTTGCAGAATAAGGTGATTGTAAGTAATGCCACAGAGGAGTATACTTATGTATATTTCACTTCTGGTGCCTGTAATATGAAACTGCACTAGATATACTACAAGATAATGTTACAAATTTATACAGTTGGGTTACATAAGCATATTAAAATTTTGTTTTACATTCTCACCACTCAACAACACCAAACAAAAAATCCTACATAGCCATAACTAGGACTTTTGATGGGGTATAAAGTTCTGAAAATAAAAATTTCACTAAGGACCACCATTAAATTCCAAGACGTATGTCATATCTATTGCATATGTCATTTAATAGGTTCCTCCAAGTTCCTCTGAAGACTAAAGGATGAAAAGCTGAATTCAAAGGTAAAAATAAATGCTATCCAAAATTAAATTAATGCTTTTGAACTGTGGTGTTGGAGAAGACTCTTGAGAGTCCCTTGGACTGCAAGGAGATCCAACCAATCCATTCTAAAGGAGATCAGCCCTGGGTGTTCTTTGGAAGGAATGATGCTAAAGCTGAAACTCCAGTATTTTGGCCACCTCATGCGAAGAGTTGACTCATTGGAAAAGACTCTGATGCTGGGAAGGATTGGGGGCAGGAGGAGAAGGGGACGACCGAGGATGAAATGGCTGGATGGCATCACCAACTCAATGGACATGAGTTTGAGTGAACTCCAGGAGATGGTGATAGACAGGGAGGCCTGGCATGCTGTGATGCATGGGGTCACAAAGAGTCAGATACAACTGAGCGACTGAACTGAACCAAATATGCCATATTAATAGGATAAAGGACAAGGACCATGTGATTGCCTCAATAGATGCAGAAAAAGCATTCAACAAAATTCAACAGCACTTTATGATAAAACAAACAAAAATACTCAACAAACTGGAAATAGAAGGAAACTTCCTTAGCTTCAAAGATCATCTACAAAAACCCACTAGCATCATACTTGATAGGTGAAAATCAATATACAGACCCCCTCCCTTTTTAAATAAAGTCAGGGTGCCAGAAAAGGGAGCTCTAAGGCCCTACCCACTGATGTCAATTGCAGACCCAACTGGAAGAGATATATCACTGTATCTCCAACAGGGAGAAGGTTGCTACTTTACTACAACAGGAGAAGGAAAAAATTTCTCCTTGTCCTGCAAGAGTCTGGCCAATGAGAGACTGTTAACAATAGCTCAGCCAACAAGAAGCCATTACACTTGGAACTTTCAGTTTTCTCCAATGGTCTCTTTGTTTATAACAGTTCCTCCCAGTTCCTTCTTCTCCTCTATAAAAGAAAGTTCCTCTCTTTTGTTTTCTGGGCTTGCCTGTGGATAAGCATGATTGCACGTCCTTAATTGCAAGTCTTTGCTGTTCCCAAATAAACCATTTTGCAGGTAAAAATAACTGGTTGTTTTACTGTTTTAGGTCAACAAATGAAAGGCTGAATACTTTCCCCCTGTTCCTAAAGATCAGCAACAAGACAAGCTGTCTGCTCTTACCACTTATATTCAACATTGCACTGGTGCTAGACAGGGCAAATATGCAAAAAATGAAATTAAAAGAGTCTAGGTTAGAAAGAAAGAAGTAAAACTATCTCTACATGCAGATGATATAATCTTGTACACAGAAAACCCTAAGGAATCCACTGACAACTATTAGAACTAAAAAATGAGTTCAATAAGTTTGCAGGATATAAGATTAATATAAAAAATCAGCTGTGTTTCTATATAGTAGCAATGAACAAGCCAAAATTAAATTAGGAAAAATTAAATTAGGAAAATTCCATTTAAAATAATATAAAACAGAATTAATACTGAGGAATAAATTGAACAAGAGAAGTATAAAACTTAAACTCTGAAAACTACAAAATATTATTGAAAGAAATGAAAGAACTTAAAGGAAGAAGATAAATGGGAAGACATCCCACGTTTACATATAAGACTTATGGCTATTAATATGGGAATATTTCCATATTGATCTAAATAGTCAATGCAATCTCTATAAAAATCTCAGCTGGATTTTTTGCAGAAACTGACAAACTAATCCTATAATTCATTTGGAAATTTGAGGTACCCAGAATAGTCAAAACAATTTTGAAAAAGGAGGACAACTTTCCCATTTTCTGATTTCAAAACTTACTACAAAGCTACAGTATCAAGACAATATGGTATTAGTGTAAAGTCAGAAACACAGATCAAAGGAACAGAATTGGGAATTTAGAATTAAACCCTCACATTTATATTCAATAAATTTTTGACAAGGATGATAAGATAATGCAATGGAAAAATTGTTTTTCAATAAATGGTGCTGGAACAAATATCAACATGCAAAGAAATGAAATTGAACCCTTACCTCATACAATATACAAAAATTAACTCAAAATGGATCACAGACTCAAACATAAATGCTAAAACTATAAAACTATTAGAAGAAAATAGGCACAAATCCTTGTAACCCTGGATTAGATAATAGTTTCTTAGATATGATACCAAAAGAACAAGCAACCAAAGAAACAAACTGGACCTCAAAATTAAAACTATTGTGGTTCAAAGGATGCTATCAAGAAAGTGAGATAATTTTTGCAAATCATGTATCTAATAGGAGACTTATATACAGAATATATAAAAAGCTCTTACAATTCAATAATAAAAAGGCAAATAACCTGATTTAAAAACAAAGAACCTAAATAGACATTTATTCAAAGAAGATATATAAATGACTAATAAACACACGAAAAGATGCTTAACATCAGTTGTTATCAGGAAAACAATAATCAATACCACACTGAGGTACCAATTTCACATGGCTACTGTCAAGAAGATGGATAATAATGAGTGCTGTTGAAGATGGAGTGGAATTAGGATCCTTATACATTGCTAGTGGGAATGTAAAATGGTGTTGTTACTTTGTAAAAGTCTGGCAGTTCCTCAAAAAGCTAAAAAGACAGTTGTCCACCAACTCCACTACTAGGAATATACACAAGAGAAATGAAAACAAGTGTTCAAATAAAAACTTGTATACAAATGTTCATAGCAGCATTATTCTTAACAGCCAATAAGTGGATAAATACTAACACTCATCAACTGATGAACAGATAAACAAAATGTGGCAGCAATAAAAAAGGAAATGCTGATACATGCTACAATACAAATAAATCTCTGAAATCATAATTTCACAATCAAAAGAAACCAGTAGCAAGGGTCACATATAGTGTAATTCCATGTACATGAAAC
This sequence comes from Aepyceros melampus, assembly GCA_006408695.1. Classification (NCBI taxonomy): domain Eukaryota; kingdom Metazoa; phylum Chordata; class Mammalia; order Artiodactyla; family Bovidae; genus Aepyceros; species Aepyceros melampus. The sequence continues at coordinate 1,750 of SJXQ01002816.1, read as the reverse complement.
ATACAGAATGGACAAAAATCTATAGGAACAGAAAGTAGATTAGCAGATGCCTAGGGCTGTGGGACAGAGGGATGCAGATTGAATGAAGGCTAAGGCAGTTCAAGTTTTCTTTGGAAGATGAGGAAAAATGTTCTAAAATTTATTGTGATGATGACTGTACAACTCTCTGAATACCATAGTAGAAGCCATTGGACTGTACCCTTTAAATGGATAGGTTTTATGGTATAAGAACTACATATCAATGAAGCTGTTAAAAAAGATAAACAAATGTGTGAATGAAAGGATGAGTGAATAAGAACATCTACACACACCCTACTGAAGTTTCAAATTTGGAGGATGAAAACATTCTTTAAGTACCCAGACATAAAAAAAAAAAAAAAAAAAGTAACTTACAGAATAACAGTCAAAAGGTCCTCTCCACAAAATAAGCACCAGAAGGTGAAAGTTTTACAGTGCTTTAAAGGAAAATTACTGTGCTCGACAATCCTAAACATAGTCAAGATGTTGGTCACATAACATGCAGGAGACCAGCAAAATATTTTCAAACAGTTGTGGCTCTGAATTTCTATCACATTCTTTCCTGAAGAAAATCTTTTCAAGGACACACTGATCAACAGAAAGAGGTGGTGATGAAATTCAAACCAGAAAACTAAGTTAAATCTAGGTAACTGTGGTTAAATACGGTTTAAAACTTATTGTTAAAGAGTAATTCTTAATTAAGATATTTGTTAAAGCATGTAATAAGCATCTGAATACTAGTTAGGTAAGAAATAGAGAAGAAAACAAGCTAAATTACTCATTTACATAAAGCTAATGGGTATTATGCCATCTAGACAATGATAATTAAAGCAAATGGGTTTAACTATTATTTTTCAAACACTAATGTAATAAGGAGAAATAATGTAAATAATGTAAAAAGGAGAAAAGGAAAGATATAAGCATCTGAATGCAGAGTTCCAAAGAACAGCAAGAAGAGATAAGAAAGCCTTCCTCAGTGATCAATGCAAAGAAATAGAGGAAAACAACAGAATGGGAAAGACTAGAGATCTCTTCAAGAAAATTAGAGATACCAAGGGAACATTTAATGCAAAGATGGGCTCAATAAAGGACAGATATTGGACCTAACAGAAGCAAAGATATTAAGAATAGGTTGTCAGAGTACACAGAAGAACTGTACAAAAAAGATCTTCATGACCAAGATAATCACGATGGTGTGATCACTCACCTAGAGCCAGACATCCTGGAATGTGAAGTCAAGTGGGCCTTAGAAAGCATCACTACGAAGAAAGCTAGTGGAGGTGATAGAATTCCAGTTGAGCTGTTTCAAATCCTGAAAGATGATGCTGTGAAAGTGCTGCACTCAATATGCCAGCAAATTTGGAAAACTCAGCAGTGGCCACAGGACTGGAAAAGGTCAGTTTTCATTCCAATCCCAAAGAAAGGCAATGCCAAAGAATGCTCAAACTACCGCACAATTGCACTCATCTCACATGCTAGTAAAGTAATGCTCAAAATTCTCCAAGCCAGACTTCAGCAATATGTGAACCGTGAACTCCCTGATGTTCAAGCTGGTTTTAGAAAAGGCAGAGGAACCAGAGATCAAATTGCCAACATCCGCTGGATCATGGAAAAAGCAAGAGAGTTCCAGAAAAACATCTATTTCTGCTTTATTGACTATGCCAAAGCCTTTGACTGTGTGGATCACAGTAAACTGTGGAAAATTCTGAAAGAGATGGGAATACCAGACCAC